>JAJDMY020000325.1:0-48558 GCA_022345705.2 Sabuloglossum arenarium
TTCTGTTGATCGCCATCCTGGTAAAAGGGGTCGCCAAGAATGGTCACGTTTTCTATTGATTTTTGCATACGCTAAATCTTCTAAATTCTAGTTAGTTCTACTAGGCTGATGTTGACTTCCTTACCTGGTTGTGTTGTTATCGACGAGCGGCGTACCCATCCCACGAATAAGCGAATACAACGCCCTTGTCATCGCTTTTAGCTACCGCACTGGAGATATCTGTCATCTTGCTCTCTGCGAGAACGGCTTTAAAGTGCTCTTCTGCACTAGCCTTTTGAATTTGTAGGTGATAGACAAACTCCGAAAAATCCATGGTGGGTTGGAATGATTCGCCATCAATTGCCGCCTGAAAGCCCTTAACTTCAACTGACATCATCGACGCTGTTTCCCTCAGCTGCTTCCTTCCCACCTTTCCTGACGTCGACTTTGGGATGGCTGTCAGTGGAAGGAAAAGGCTCGGTATCATAAAGCTGGGAAGTTGGTCTCCAAGCTTTGGAGTAATGACCTCGGTGAACCACGATAATAATGCCGCATCGGACCTGACAATCTCTGCAACTGGGCCATCGGTGCCCTTGCCGGGAATATCAGAGTTGTGGAAGAACAAAAATGCCACCAAAACCGGGAGATTTCGAGTCCCTGCCGGTTGAACGATCTCGACAATGGCCGACGCATTCTGGCCCAGGCAGGCTTGCACGTGGGACTCAATCTCGGCTGCCTCAATTCGCTGTCCCCGCAGCTTCATCTGGCTGTCTTTTCGAGAGACATAAATAATCGAGCCATCCGAGTGATAACGCGCCAGATCGCCCGTTCTCAGCACACGCTGTTGCTCAGCACCACACGCGAAATATTTCAACCAGGCGGGCGGTTTGATGAATGTCGTGTCCATTTTCTCACTATCCTTCAGGTACCCTTTAGCTAAGGTAGGCCTCGATGAGCAATTCTCCTGTTGCCCCAATTTGGAGAAGTATATCAGGGTCCGATGGACTGACAATCCACGATCGCAAACCAAAGCATCGACCGATCGTTCTAGGATCCCCTTTAAGGCCTCTGACGGGGTTAAGGATGCTGGAACCAGCCTCTGTCGAACCGTATAGGATCTTCAGCTGTAATTTTGCGCTCCAATCCGTCACTTCCTGGATACTGAGAGACTCCGCAGCCACTTGCAGGCCGCGGAGGCTGGGAATTTGGTCAAAGATGAGGGTCCGCGCCAAGGTTGCAGTCATAATGCAGTCGGTGATCGCAAATGCTTGAAAGGTGCCGTTGAGATCATTAACACGATCCTTTTCTGCTGGTACGCAGATACAGCCCCCGGTCAACAGCGCGGAGAATGTCTCAATGACGGAGATCATGAAGGAAAAGGCTGAATATTGTAGCACGCGGAGAGTGGGCCCATAACCACCGCACATCTCAGCGGAAATGAGAAACGACGTGTAGGTTGCGAAGTGGGACCGTAGAGCGCCTTTAGGAACACCCGTAGACCCGGAAGTAAAGTAGACAAATGCCAAGGAATCCTCCGACTCCACATTTGGCAGCAGCAGCCGCGAAGAGCGCTCATGAACGACGACGAAACCGTGATAGTTTGGCCAGGTCTCTTAGCCATAGGGCGTGCACCTCGTTGATTAAGATGTATTTGGCTTCAACTTGCTCGATCACATTGCGAGCTCGCGCCAAAAGCATTCGCGGGTCCAGTGGCACACAAACAGCGCCTGCTTGAAGGATTGCACAGATTACTACAATCGCCCATTTAGACTTCTCCATACAGAAGGGAATACACTCCAGGCTGAATGCCTTGGCCCATTTAGAATTCTCCATACAGAAGGGAATACATTCTCCAGGCTGAATTCCTTGGCCCATTAAGTAGCCTGCCAATCGTATCGAGTAGTCATTCAATTCCTGATATGACAATTCTCCGTCCCAGGCGCAGACGGCAATCTGCTGAGGACGGATGAGAGCCTGATCCTGTATAATTTGGTGCACCACTCGGCGAATCAGGGGGCGGGGGGGGTTGATTCCAGTCCCTCAGCAACTGTTGACAGGAAGAGCTCAGGGACGTGATAGAACCAACGGATCGGTCCGCACAATCGATTATCGTGTCCATCGCGTGTCGGAACACCTGGACAATCAACTTTATATGCTCGCTGGAGAGCCATGCGGGCCAGTATCTTAGTCTCGCAACGACCCTATCTGCATGGAGATTTACAAGGATGCAGAGGGGAAACTAATAGTCATGTCAGCACTGCGTGCAAACCAAGGGCTAACGGAAGTTCAGCATACCTGCGAGATATTGGAGGCATGAAGCTCCTCTGTTCGAGGATCATGGATCGCAGATGCAAAGCTTCCATCCTTGACGTGGGTGACGACGAGACAAGTGTTGAAGCCGTTGCCATTGGGGTCATTTTCCTCGTGGATGATCCCGTTGTCAACTGCCATCAACAGATCATTGACCTTCATCGAATCCCTAACCTCGCCAGACCAGCACTTCAGCTTCGACTGCAGATTCTCTAGGTTGACGTCCAGCACCCCCAGCTGGATGAAGTCTGTATTGGCGTACTTCCGCAGCAGCAGCGCCCACACGGTCACGAAGAGAAGCTGCTCCGTCGTGCTGTGTTCCGCGCAAAAGGCCTTCAGCGCATCGCGGGACCAGGTTCCAATCACGGTGTATTTCGGCTCGGTGATCTGGGGCTCTCGAGGAGACAGGGATGGGAACAGACAGGGCTCGAGGGCAGCTGGTGGATGTGTGCCAATGGCTTAGAGAGAATTTAGCTGGTGTACGAAGATAGTAAAAAGAAGGGTTATTTACTCGTCTACCACGATTTTCTATTTACTCACCTACTATGATTTTTCCAGCCACTGCAGTCCACAAGTCTAAGCCGAGCGCAATATTTAAGTCGCCCCACCACCCCGTGAGAGTTGCGCGACATGCTGCAACTCCACCAATTTATATTAGAATGTTAAAAAATTGAAGCAATTACAAGATAAGCCTTAGTACTTAGTGTGCTACTCTTTTGCTGCAATACAGGCTTCAATCTGATGACCCATTGTTGCTCCCAGATTATTAAAGACCTCCTTATCAATTATATTCCACGCTGCTTGCAGAGCACTCTTTAGACATTGACTTGCATCCTCTGATTCATTAGTGTCTCTCATTATCTTTGAGAACATCTTAAAAAGCCTAATCTTCAGTTCTCACCAGATGTGCTCAATTGGGTTGAGGTCTAGAGAATAGGGTGGCCAGTCGGTAATTCTAACAATTCCGGGATCAGAAAACCAGTTGCGAATCTTGTGTGCTGTATGAATTGCTGCATTATCCTGCATGAAAATATATCCAGGGTCTAAGCTGGCATGCATCTAGAACTTCAAGGTAGGAGTGCATTGAGGAGGCATTCTGCGATGTAGAAGGTGGGGTGGGGGTGGGGACGCGACGCGCTTTTCGCGTAAATAGCTCAGACTTTGTGACGCGTAGCTGTACCTCACGATTATTTCCAGCTACTACTCCAACAAATACCTACTATCACAGCAAGCTATAACACATCAAAGCCACAAATAAATCAATTATTTTCGCCTTGTGCTGTGTAGCTAGAATCCTAAGAACTCAGGTCAGGGTATTGTACAGAGGTGCGTGGGGAGCATTTCGCTGGAGAGCCTAACTTCAGTTAAGGACCTGCCCAGGACTGCATGGTCGGTTAAAAGAGGTGTGGTCCCACTGCAGTGCCACTTCTCATATTGGAGTACGCAATGCTCTACTACTCGCAGCGTCTCAAGGGGCAAAGTAATAAAGCTTTGCTTTATATCAGAAGTAAATATAACCTACAGACAACATAAGAAACTATTGTGGGTGGTAGCTACATTTACCTATGCAGCGCAAGAATTCGTGGTAGATGAGTAAATAAATCGTGGTAGAATAGTAAATAGTTTTCAAAATCGTGGTAGACGAGTAAATATCCCTAAAAAGAAACTTCTAGTTCTCAATATAGGGGTGTCTCAGTCTTCCTGTCCAGTATGTCCTGGCTGGATATGAACGAAGACAAACAACCAACACCACTTAAGGGGGTTTTGGTCATTCAAAGAACAATGCAGGCTTTCTGCCGGTCGCGATGATGCACACGAGCAATGGATCAGCTGCGTGACATCCAAGACACGGCTAGAGCTGCAGCTCCAACCTTCGCAGGCGGACCTTGGCACCTGCAGCGACGACGGCATCTGGAGCGAAGGAGATATTCAGATGCGTCTTCACTACTAGAAGATATGGCATGCGTGGCAAGATGTGGTATGCGTGTGAAGATGTCGTGTGTTATGGCTGTGAAGATATCATGTGGTATGCGTGTGAAAATGTGATACGGCTGCACGGCTGCAGATGCAGACGGTGACTTCTCCTGACCGCTTTTTGCGGCCTGACAATGATACGAGAGTATGTTGGCCCTGAACTTTACAGGAGGTGCCTTTGTATAAAGTATTCCTCCATACAGGCAGAAAAGCTCTGTCCCTGCATCTACCTCGCCACCATGTCCAAAGATCCCCCCTTCTATGACATCCAGGAAGTGCGCCCCGATGAGGACAATCGACGCCCCGAGCCCAGCGTCTACTTCCGACGCGTGCTTCATCCGTTGGTCGCCCGCTGTGCTATCTTCTCCTTGTATTTGTATACTATAATCCGAGTCTGGTTCCTGGTGATCGCCCCCCAAAAAACGTGGTGGATGTGGGCACTCTTGTTTGCGGAATGGGGTATTGCGAGTAGGTCTAGGTCCCTTTTCGTGGTCGCTACCTAGGCAATCGAAGAAAGTTCAAAAAGACATCCCGACTAAGTCTGCGGCTGAACCAGATCCCTCTCGCCAAACCCAGTTCCTCACTATTAAGGCATCGACGAGACGCCCGCGACGGGCGATGCTGCGACTTCACGGGCATTCAAACGTGCCTCTCGTCGACATCATGGTGCCCTGCTGTGGAGAACGGCTCGATGTCATTCTCGATACACTGCAGGCCGCCTGTGTCATCGACTATCCCGCCGACCGATTCCGTGTCCTCGCCCTCGACGATGGCGATTCTCCCGACCTGCGCCACGCCGTCGAACAGCTCCGCGCCCGCTGGCCCCATCTTCACTACGGGACCCGTGGCCGTCAGCCAGACAAACGCGTCTTTGCCAAGGCAGGCAATTTGAACCACGGTTTGTTTCACGTCCATCGAGAGAAATACCCTGCGTCCAGCTTCATCGCCGTCCTGGATGCAGATTTCATCCCCGCCAGAGCGTTCCTTCGCGCGACTATTCCACACCTGCTACAAGAGCCCAAGATCGCCATGGTGAGCACGCCGCAACATTTCTATAATCTGCACAGAGAGGATCCTCTCTTGCAGGCGCTGGACTACGGCACGTCTGTTCTCGAGCCCATCCAGGACCGTCAAGGGACGGCGACCTGCTCAGGCTCGGGGTTTGTCATTCGGAGAGACACGTTGGTCCATCTAGGGGGATTCCCAACCGTCTCCTTCAATGAGGACGTCGTTATCTCGTATATGCTGCTCAACAGTGGCTGGCAGATTATCCATCTCCAAGAGCCGCTGCAGTTTGGTCTGGTACCCGAGTCTTTGGCGGGCCATATCGCCCAGCGCCAGCGGTGGAGCATCGGCATGTCGCAGCTGATGACGGTGCTGAAACCTGCCGTCGACAACACGGTACCGCAGCAGCAGCGATGGAATCTTGCCTGGGACGGACTGCTGTTCGTGCAGCATCTCCTCTGGTGCACTCTCAGCTTGGCCATCATCCCGTGTGCCTTACTTTCCGGCCAGGAGCTGGTTCCTATCACCTTGCCGTGGCAGTTTAAGGCGCTAGTGCCCCTCGCAGTTGTTTATCTCGCGTTTACCTGGCTTCACGAATGGCTCCTGGCAGCCTCCACCGGCTTTTTCGTCTCTGTGTTTCCGCACCTGAATCAGGTCTGGATTGCTCCGGGTAAGTCTGATGTTGTATGCTTTGGTATTTCACTAGGGTTTTACGGTTAAGGTTATGGTTGGGGTTTTGCTTTCCTTTCTACCTACGAGTCTTCACTAACACATCGTCTCTACTAGTACAACTCTGTGCCCTGGCGCGCTTCTACTTCCTTCCTGCTAACCGACCAAAGCGGTCTATGGTTACTGGCAACAGTGAAAATGCATGGAATGGCTCCTCCACTGCTGGCTCGCGCTTCAAGCAGCTTAAAACAGATCTCTTAGATTGCAGTGTGATATACTACCTCCTCCTAATGTTTGCGACGCTGGCATCCATCGTCTGTTCGGTTCTAGTCTCCTTTTCTAGCGCTTCAGATGCTGGTCTGTCAGTGTCATGGAAGACACCGTTAGCCAGAATGCTTACCCGGGTTGCATGGCCACCGACACTGAATCTGTGCTACATGGTCATTGTACAGTGCTGGGTACCTGTGAGTTTTGCCATCAGCCCTAAACCATACCCAGATCGCAAATCGATGCTGTCACATGATCCGGATCTGGTTGCAACCCTGTATCCAACTTCTCCGGTCCGCCGATCGATGCTAAAACGCGTTAGGCCGCGATTCGGACGTATGAACCATTTTTTCTTGGTTCCCCTTGTCCTGGTGCTTACCACAGCGGTATCGCTGATGATGTAGAGCGAACATGGGAGCAGATGGCCCCTGCCTGCAGAAGCGAAGTAGCGTCACTGATAGATAGACGGAGTCGCTGTGATAATCCCCCGTAGCTAGATCCAATTTTGACATAATCTGACAATCTCCATCCAGCGCCATTTCATCATAACTCCTGTAATCAATAGCGTGCAGTTGCTCCAAGCAAATAGTCCACCCTACTGAATCTCAACCAGCCACGTACAGCTACGCGTAAAAAGTCTGAACCACTTAGGCGAAAATCGCAACGCGTCTCAATTCCTACCCTCGCTTCTACAGAGCGGAATGCCTCCCCAACGTACTCCCCTTGGCCTTGTTTCTGGGAATCAACAGTTCAATCATGAATTGACCCCATACCGAAGAGGAATTGCTGCTGGCATAACTTTTAAAGGTGCTAAATCATCTGAAATTGAAGTTGCTCTTAATTAACTACCTTTGTAGAGCCCTTCGAAATACTCTCAGGTTTGCCTAACGGCCAGTCCCAGACTCGAATTGATGCACCTAGGTCCTATACTGATAGGAACCCGATTAAGTCGAGAGATTAGAGCATTTCTATCAATTCGTTCAAAATAGTAAGACGAATCAATACAACAAGTGTCACAAGTATTATTATTGCTTCAAGATATAGCTGCGGTAGAGATATTACGTGGGACGGCTAGAGCTACAATTGAGTCGTTAACTCCTCCTTAAATTACTTGTATATAGTCTAATCTAATCCAATTTATACACTTCTAAAATGAGCTCCAGGATCTTTCGACTTGTTGAATTGCTGAACAGCAAGGACTCTTGATATATAATTCAAGCAATGTATCCATCGATTGTATATGCAGGTAGGATGCTATGACGTTTAGAACACTTTAAAACAGTTGATTGTGTTACTTTTTGACCTATAGGTGCCCAGTCATATGTCCTGTCCTCTGTACGTTCGTTTGCCGCAGATTCATCTATAAACACCAATTGTTCAGGAGTCCATTGGCTTAGACGGACCAGCCAGTAATCATAGATCACTTCAGAAGGTTGAGCAGCCTGTCGTCGGAGAACCTTTCGAGATAGTCGATTTATTGCTCTAGATATTGTCAATTCACTAGTCCATACGTTGAATCCATCCCATAAAAACAACACCAATTCATCCAGGTAGGCAGTAGGTCAGGCCGTTAGAAACTCGAGCAAGGACTAATTGCTTATATTAGCACTGTATATAGCTTTAAACAAGTAGAGTAACATACCTCTTCCATTTCAGCTGTTAGAGTCTTTTTCCACCCTAACCCTAACAATTCAGGACTACTAGCAATACCCCAGGTCTCAATATTTCGCCAGATTCTTTGGATGTGGCAGTAAGAAACGCCTGTAATACTTGCGATGTCGTATAGATTCATTTTCGCCTCTAAAAGGGCTATAACAGTTGCTCGTAGTGCTTCTGCTAGGCGTAGTGGCATATTTAGGAGATCAACAATATGATGAGGAGAATTTTCAACGTTTTTAGGTCATATAGAGGCCGCGGCAGTAGGTAAGCAATCGATTCTAAGGTGACGTTCTAGTCAATTCTAGCTGAATATCATTCATTTTGCAAGGCACTGTATCACAACAATCCCTAAAAAATAAGTAGAGAAAGCCGAGCTAAATCTGTTCCACGACTACCTGTTTATTGGAACTGTTATATCTATGCACAACTCTGAAACAAAATATTCAATTTTTCTATCTATTCTAACTTTTATTTTGCGAATTCCCCAAAGAAATGCCCAATCAACTCAATGTAAATTCGACAATAAGGAAAGCAAATCCAGCCCACAAAGTATAACTCAAAAACGAAGATTCAAGATGTACTTCAAAATATAAATCTGTAACTGAGCACGTCCTCTACCGCCCGTAAAGAAATCATAAAGCGGCGTATGGTGAACTCACTGACGAACTCCGATCCTTGAGATGAGCTCTTCCTGCATCAGCGCGTTCGGGTGCCGCAGGACATCTTCGAAACTCAACATAACTCCCTGCTTCAGATAGAACAACTGCATCTGAGCAGCGGCAATCAGATCCCCCCAGATATTATAAAAGGGAACATTGCGGTTACCCAGTAATTCATCTAATTTCTCAGCACCGAAAACTGATAGCCAGCATTGATCCACAAGAGTGGCTGGATCACTGTGTGGGTGTATTTGTGTCTTAAACCTATCTCTGGGAGTTAATGCAGGCGACTGTGATTTCGCATTTTCCGATCGCCCATCGGGGCTCGGGGGAATGGATAAAGGAGATAGGAAAGTGAAAGACGTTTCGCTGCTCAGGTCCAGGTCTGTAATATGAGCGTCCAGGTTCGAAGTGAACATCTCTAAAGTCCTTCCCAGGCTCCTTAGAAGTGAGGCAGCCAGGCTTTCTTCAATGATGTCACTGCTGTATCCCAGTTCAATTATTGTGGTTCCGTCCTTCTGAGGCACTGAGTATATTGTCACATCAGCGGCATCAGCCTTGGAGGCCACACAATTGACAATGGCGTTGCCGCCGCAGAAATCAACGTCACGAGTAATCTCATCAAGGTTTTGATGCTGAACAATGGAGCTAAACCGTGTCCATTTTGGCCATTTTGTACATCTTTCGACAATTTGACGAGCTCCAAGAAGCTCATGGTCACATGCCCGGGCTTGCTGTGTCTGCAAGGAGCGTAGAAGCTCCGCCACTGTCAGTTCCGCTGCTAGTACGACTCTGGCTGGAAAGACTCCGACGCATGGTGCAAAATAGTCCTCGATGTGAGAAATCGGAACGCTCCGTCCGGATGCAATGTATCCAAAAACAACATCTCTCTCCTTTAACAAGTCGCCAAGTACTAAAGCCCAGGCGGCTTTTAGTACAGTGGAAAAAGTGGAACCGGTGCCTTGAAGATTGAGATGCTTCAAGGTAAGCTTTGCTTTGGCGTTGAGTGGCCGATCATATGGAGGCTGTTCATGGTCGATGATCTTAGTCATGTGAGAATTTGCCAAAAGATCACACCAAAAAGCTTGTGCAGAAGCCTGGCGCGCTATGATTTCATTTGCAAGAATGGCGATATCCTGTGACGGCTCCAAAATGCCTCGATGATACACTGTGCTTATGTCATTGAGCAAGCGAGGGAAAGAAACGCCATCATACTGGGCATGAGAGATGCGGATGACCAGACGTCCAGAGCCATTCGGGTTATGGACGAAGACTACTCGAAGAAATTGATCACCTAGCTTTAATGGCTGGTCTCGATCATTCTGTATGAATTCGCCAGTTACAGCCTCTGTGTTGTTGTATGCACTGATGATTTCAAAGCACGGTTTTGCGGTAGATGGGCGCAGAACGACCTGCAAAGTCTTTCGTTTCCACGAAACAAAGATTGTCCTCAGGATTTGGTGAGTTCTGACCGTATATTCCCAAGCCTCTTGTAGACGTTTGACGTCAACTTTGTGTGTGAGATCTAGGGTGAAATAATTGACATAGCCCCGGTGCCTCAGATGCCCTGATGCAACAGCTTCAGATTGGAAGTCTGTTGCCGGAAGGACCGTCTCAACATCGTCGGGGTCGATTGAATAAAACGATATCAACTCAAAGTCAATGGGTGCTCTGCTGTCTACCTGGGTATGATTCGTTTCACAGTAACTTGCGATCGATCTTGTTGCCACTCTGCTCATATCTCGCAGAACAGGAGCCTGGAACACATCGGAAACCATCAAATGAAGACCCTCTTTTCGCGCGGAAAAAACCAACTTCATCGCACTGATCGAGTCGCCCCCAATTTCGAAGAAATTATCGTCATGTCCAATCGACTCTGCTTCCACCTGTACCACGTTGCTCCATAATTGTCGCATCTGGACCTCTGCGGGTGTCACGGCCAAAGACTTGCTTGTTCTTTCCTGGTGAAGTAGTCCCATGAGCTTGTCCTTCGGTACCTCTTGTGCCAGCTTCTTCAGCTTTAGTCGGTCGCGTTTGCCAGAAGTTGTCAGGGGAAGCGACTGAATGGGCCAAAACATCGAAGGAACCATATACGACGGAAGCGACGCTGCCATTTGCTGGCGTATAACTCTGGCTTTGTCTTTGAAAGCGTCCAATGTTGCTGGACTAGGCAGAGCACTGAACAGTTCATCCTGCACATACTCGTCTCCACCTTCTACGAAAGCGACAAGGACGGTGTTTTTGAGGTGGGAGATGGTGACACATTCGACAGCCACATCAGCCTGCCAGTCAGTCGCTTGTCGGATGAAATGCTCTATTTCTCCCAACTCGATTCTCTGGCCGCGGAGCTTGGTTTGCAAGTCTTTTCGTCCGATGAAGCATAAAGAGCCATCCGAATTATATCTCACCAGGTCGCCCGTACGATAGAATCGTGCATTCTGTAGAGAAGGAATTGACTGAGTCCATACAGGCTGTCGGACAAACACAGCATCGGTCTGCATGCAGTCACCCAGATATCCACGCGCCAAAACCGGACCTTGAATGAGAAGCTCTCCAATCATTCCAATTGCACACAGCTTGTCGGGGTATTCCGGATGGGTAACCCAAGTTGACACTCCCAGGCCTGTTCCAATACAGCGTTCGTCGCTTTCCGTTGAGAGGCCAGTGTTTCCTACACACCAGATAGAACACTCAGCCGGTCCATAGATGTTGGTTAAATAAACTTTGTCTGCCCACATCTGGATATTGCGCTTGGCGGCCAGCTCGCCGCCAAGTGTAAGCCTTTTGAGTGATGGAACGTCCCTGTAATCGAGCAAACTGGCAACACTGGACGTTAGGCAAGCTTGATTCACTCCTAGTTCTTCCATCGCAGGGCCCAGACGGTTTACCAAGTCGCTTTCGGATGGAACGCATACGCAGCCTCCATGCAGCAGAGTGCCAAAGATATCGCCAATACTCACATCAAAGGAGTACGACGCAAACTGCAGTGTGCGGGATTCACGGCTGAATTGCAAAGCCTTTCCATGATGATAGAGACTAGTGCATACGGCTGCATGCTCCGTGACGATTCCTTTTGGCTGTCCTGTTGAGCCGGAGGTAAAAACTACAAATGCTTGATCGTCCGGCTTCACATGGGAAGCTGGAGAGCATACTGACAGGTCATTCTGTTCGAAGAATGCCATGTCCACTGGCACGACGTGTTCGACCACCTTTTGGAGGACGTCCAAGTGCTGCCTGGAACAGAGTCCAACCTGAGCACCTATTTTCCGGGCGATCTGTTCTAGCCGAGCCTGTGGATAGGATGGGTTCAGGCTGACGCACGCGCCGCCTGCCTTTAGAATAGCCAAGAGCCCTACGATCATCCACACAGACTTTCCAAAGCATAAAGGCACGAAGACGCCAGGTTTGACCCCCAGACTGGCCAGATGGCCGTTAAGAATGGAAGACAGATTGTCGAGCTGGCGGTAAGTAAGGCAACCGTCCCACGCTGCGATAGCTTCTGCATTGGGGTTCTCTGCCACTCGTGTCTGAAATACCGTGTGGATACACTTGTTGACAGGTTGGTGAACCACTTCATTCCACCGCGTGATCTCCAAGAGATCCGACTCGCTGACGAGTACAAGATCCCGTAGCTTGCGCCCACTATTGGAGGCGTCTGATAACTGGTTGAATATTAGCGCAAATTGGTCCAGATATCGCTGCATCTGCCTTGGGTCAATCATAAATGCGTCAAAGTGTGCGACTACGTCTACATGAGACTCTGCCACCAGACACTCGATCATTAATGCGTAGATATTGAAACGTGAACGGTCTCTTGGAATATCGCTGCAGTAATCTCTCAGACCCAATGAATCTTCGAAGTCAAGAGTGCCTCCTCTTCGGGGTTGAATGAGCAGGTGGGTTTGGAACTCACACGCTGCAGCGGCGTCCCGGCTGAGCTGCCGAATCCACGACAATCCAACATGCTGGAACGGAATCGTTCCTCTAGCGCTCTTCTTCAGATGAATGAGATATTCCTCGATGGTCTGTTCATAGTCCAGATCCACTCGAACGGGAATCGTGGCCAGAGTTGGACCGATAATCTTGTCTATGTTTGCGACGGGCGTATCGCGGCCAGAAACGGTCGAACCAAAACAGACGCCCCTCGAGCCGCTGTGCGATCCAATCAGTAAAGCTAAAGCCCCTCGGAGGAGTAATGGCACCGTTGCTGATGCGGTAATCTTATTTATTGGGGCCTGGTACTCGAGGGTTTCTGTTGGTCGTGCTCGTCGTGTCGCTGAGGTGGGAGGGAATGGCAATGGATCTGATCCAGCCAGCTCTGCACGCCAGAATTCGGCTGCCCGATCTATATCGATGCTTTTGGCATGCTGAACAAATTTGTTGAAGCCTGCTAGACACGGTTTCGGGTCCATATGCCTGTAAAAGCGGTAGAAGTCTTGTAAGATCAACGAGATCATCCACCCGTCATATAAAGCGTGGTGAATGGTCCACACAAAGTACGGAACGCCTGACTGGGCGTCATCGATGAGAGCGAAGCGGACAAGGGCTGAGCCCAGCCCCATCGGTGATTTTGCATCACTTTCCAGGTATTCAGGTAGACTGCAAGGTCGGACCCAGGAGATCTTCTGGTGTCCGACCACCTGAACTAATTCCCCTTCGACGGTTTGAATGATTCGTGTCCTCAAGATCGGGCTGGACGCAGACACAGAGTCCCAAGAGGATAGAAACCGCTCAACATCAACACCTTGCGGTAGTTGTGTGACATCCTGGGCGACAAAGGCACCTGGCTGCTTGATGGACAGCGCAACCAGGGCTTCCTGCATCGGTGTACAAGGGTAAATATCTTCAATGTCGTTGACAGGAATCTGAAGTTGAACCGCGGCATCTCGGGTGACTGTTGCTACTGAACCACTCTCGAGGAGGTCAAATGGCTGGATTTCGTCTTCTTTCTCTGCCTCCCTGCATCTCAATGCCATATTTTCCAGGACAGGGTTTGCGAAAATATCTCCCACCGACAAAGAAAAGCCCTCACGGTGAGCCTTGGATGTCAGCTTAATCGCAGCGATTGAGTCGCCACCAAGCAGGAAAAAGTCGGATTCGCATCCAATGAAAGATTCATCGACTCTTAGTATGGCTGACCAGCACCATGCGAGAAAGACTTCTGAAGGCGTTTTGGGCGAACTCTGGGGGGCAGATATGGCCCTATAACTTCCTAGCTGCTCTGCAGTCAACTGCCTCACGTGTTGCTTTAATGACAGTCGGTCTACCTTTCCAGAGGACGTCCTAGGCAGGGTTTGCAGCGGAAGAAAGACAGTTGGGACCATGTATGGGGCCAGTGTCTCTTGCATTTTTGACCGCAGCCCTGAAACAAACCTCTTCCATCTCTCTCCACTAGGAACATCAGTCTGTTGACAGATGAAAGCAGCTAAGACAGGGGCTTCAGTGCCTGGTAATATGACAGCATCAGCAGCGGCCATGGTATTTTTCGGGAGATGTTGCCTTAGACTAAACTCAACCTCTCCCAACTCGACACGCTGGCCGTTTATCTTGACTTGAGAATCACGGCGTCCAAGATACCGAATTGTTCCGTTCTCATTGTACGCAGCTAAATCACCCGTGCGATAGACACAGCTCCCTCGACGATCCTCAGGGAGCCATGGGGCGTCCTGGATGAAAGACTCCATTTCTTTCTTGGTGTTATTGAGATATCCTCTCGCAAGTACTCTGCCTTCCACGACAAGTTCTCCTATGGCTCCGATTGGTACCAGGCGGCGGTAATTATCTGGGTCGACAATCCAGCACACACATCCAACGGGGCTCCCGATTGTACACGCATCAGATGTCTGATGGGTCAAGGGCCCAGCAACGCAAATTGACGCCTCCGTTGGCCCATACCCATTCATCAGATTGACTTGACCTGCCCACTCCTCAATATTATCTTGGCCCACAGCCTCGCCGCCAAGAATCAGAGTTGTGAGAGGTATGCGCTGGGAGGAATCTAGAGTCCTGAGGAAAGACGGCGTCAAGTATGCCCAATTGGCTTCCAGACGCTGCATGGAGTTAACTGTATCGTGGATTCGGTCCCAGTCCGAGGGCATACATATGCACCCACCGCAGCTCAAAGTGCAAACAATGTCAAAGATTCCCACATCGAAGGTGAAGGACGAAAACTGGTAGACGCGAGACCTAGCATCTAGGTTGAGCCGTTTGGAATGGCCTCCTGAAGCAATTGTTGCATGCTCAATGACAATTCCCTTCGCATTGCCCGTGCTGCCGGATGTATAGATCACGAAAGCTGCATTATTTGGCAGAACTGCACTGGAAACGCTCGAAACGTCCATTTGGGTATCCAAAAAGGCATTATTGAGCACCAGAGATGTGCTACAAAGATTTTCGGTGGCTTGCATTTGTGCAGGTGAAGTGATCAACAACTTAGACCCGGCATCCGTCGTTATTGCCTGCAAGCGCTTGCGTGGATGAGAAGGATCCAAGAACATACACGCAGCACCGGCCTTTAAGACACCCATTGTTGCAACAACTGCCCATACGGATTTCTCAAAACACAAGCTAATGATGTTTTCGGGTTCGACGCCAATATTCTGCAGATACTGAGCCAGTTTATTCGATAGCTGATTTAGTTGCATGTACGTCAAGTCTCCATCCCACGTAGCAACTGCCTCGCGTTGTCCTTGGATTTCGACTTGTTGTTCAAATAAGTGATGCAGACATATTTCTACCGGATCGGGAACCTCTCTATTCCAATCGAGGATATGGCTCATGTCTTCCTCGGTAATCGTCTCTATGTCGGAGACCAAAAGAGTCAATGGGACCTCACACAACTTTTGCAAGATATAGGAAAATTGTCCTAAGATCCGTCTGATATAATCTCGGTCCATATTGTTAATGTCGAAGTTGACGGTAATATCCAAGTCGTTCCCATTAGTCTCAAATTCCGCCATCATCGGATACACGTTGAATGGGCTTAGATCAACCGGGTCCACGCTCTCCAGCATCCAGGCGGTGAATTCTGATTTTTTCTGCTGGGGTTGAATGACGATTAGAGCGTCGAAGATGCAGGATGCATGGCAGCTGTCACTAAGTCGCTGAATATTGGAAAGGCCCAGGTGCTGGAATGGGATCATGTTGGTCACTGTTGCCTGTGTCTCTGCGAGCAGCTGCTCAACAGTTGTGTCCGCATTTAACCTGGTACGAAGAGGAACTGTCGCTATTGTAGGCCCGACCACATCCTCGATTCCCGACATCGGTACGTTACGGCCTGAAAGCGTAGTTCCAAAGGTGACATCTTGCGTGTTGGCATATCGAGACATCGTGATTGCCCAGGCAGAGTGGATCATGGTTGCTACTGTGAACGGCACCGCTTCCCTTTTCTCTAGACTCACTGACATGGTTTCATTCCCTGGAAGGCGCCCCATATTTGTGTCAATTTTGGATCGAGGAAACTTCGTTGCAAAAGCTTCTTGCAGCTGGGTTCGCCAAAACCGTTTGCTATCTTCCCGTGGAATCTGGGATACATAGTGAATGAATGTATTGAACGGCTGCACTGCGACAGGGGTCATGTTAGCAAGATATATTTGACTAATTTCGTCCGTCATTCGTGCCAGTGACCACCCATCATAAACAGCATGGTGAATAGTCAGCACGAATGTCTTCTGTGTTGGACTCTCCACTATTCCGTAGCGTACCAGCTCTGTTCCCAATCCCATTCCCAGCGCTTGATCCGCATCCAGATACATCTCAAGGCTTGAACTGATTTGCCATTCCAATGGGGCTTGGATCACGACCTGGATCAGACGCGACGAGTTCTCAACAATCCTTGTCCTAAAGGCCGGAACACGATGGACGAGTGTATCCCAAGCACTCATGAACCGAGAGATATCAATATACTCAGGGATCGCTGCCGTATGTCGAAGAATGTTCATCTTTGGGTTTAGGACCGTCAATGAAATTAGACCTTCCTGGAGAGATGAACAGAGATATGCGTCCTCTATTTTCTCTGCAGGTACACCACATGCATCTGCAAGCTCAGGAATTATGGTTCCAACCGACCCTTGAGCATGCGGGAGCAGAGAAAAAGTCGGAATATCGACCTTGGAGGTTGTTTTGCCTCTCACACAATGCGCAGCTTGTTCCCATAAGACTGGTTTCTTGAAAATGTCCATGGCTGTGAGCAGGAACCCTTCTGAGCGGGCAGCCATGACCAATTGCATGGCCAGGATGGAATCCCCGCCCAATTTAATGAAGTGATCATTGGCACTGATCGACTCCAAAGTAATATTGAGCGTCTTTGACCACAATGCACCTAGCACCCTTTCCTCCTTGCTCTCTAGAGGCCTCTTGGCAGCAGGTCTCAATGAGCAGGCCTCCAGCTCAGCAACGGATAAGGATGAGCCGACCTTTCGTAGTTGCTTTCTGTCTAGCTTGCCAGATGAGGACAGTGGGAAGAGCGTTGTGGGGATATAATACGCCGGCATGGTGTGTGAGGACAAGAAACCGGACAACTCCTCTTCGAGATGCTCCGTGAATGAAAACCATTCGTCCGTCCTCGTGATGTTGGAGGCGAACTCTACGGTCGACGTGCTTGTCATTTCACTTTCAGATGGACTGAAATGAATGAATGCTACGAGAGCCTTCCGACTTTCTTGCGAAGCAGCGTTTATCATATCCACTGCGACTCTCACTTCAGATGGCAGCAGCCGTCGAATGTGGCTCTCGATGTCTTCCAGCTCGAGACGTTGTCCCCTAAGCTTCACTTGTGTGTCTTTTCGACCTTGAATGATCACGGAACCATCTGAACTGTAGCGAGCAAGGTCTCCCGTGCGATACGCTTTAGTCGATTCACCTGGGAGCCATGGGAGCTGTTCCAGAAATGCAGCTTTTGTCTTTAGCTCATCATTTAGATAGCCTCTTGCCACCACCGAGCCTTCGATAATAAGCTCCCCTGTGCATCCAATAGGAGCCAGCTTCGTGTAGTCACTTTCATCCACAATCCACAGTCGAGCGCCGACGCCACGCCCAACATTTCCAGTGTCGTGATCTTTGTCTAAGCGCTCCGTGCATGCACACCAAACGGAGCATTCTGCCGGTCCGTAAATGTTGAGAAGATGGGTGTGATCCGCCCAGATTTGCACAGCATCCTTCGATAGCATCTCACCACCCAGGGTCAAGGTCTTCAGTCCTCGGACCTGTGCTGGATTGAGAAGTCGAGCGACGGACGAAGTGAGACAGACCTGGTTGGCTTGCAGCGACTCAATGGCTTCTGGTAGCGACTGTAGTCTTTGTTCCTCCGAAGGCACGCACAAGCAGCCCCCATGGATCAGCGTGGTTATAGTGTCGCCAATACTTACGTCGAAAGAGTAAGCAGCGAATTGCAACACCCTTGAATCTGGCGAGATGAGCATTTTATTTCCGTGAGCAAAAGCGCTCGTGCAAATATTTCGATGCTCCAGTACGATCCCTTTCGGTGTTCCTGTACTGCCCGACGTGAACACAATGAATGCGGCATCATCCGGGGAAACTGAATCTGGCAATATGTTCGGCTCGTCATCAGTCGTTTGTAACACCTCAGGGACTGCTAAAACGGTTGGACATAAAGATCGAAGCCGTTGTTGATGCTTATTCGATGACAGCACAATATCAGGCGCAAGGATATCAAGCAGTGACCGGATACGTCCATTGGGGTAGGACGGATCGATCATCGAGCAAATCCCTCCGATACGCAGAACCGCTAGCATCGAGACGGTCGTCCACATAGTCTTTTCGAAAACGAGTGGAATGGCCTTTCCTTTCTCTGCGCCCAATTCTAAAAGAGTGGTGGCTAGGGACAAGGAGAGATGATCCAGATCCCTGTAGGTCATGCGTCCATCCCATGCGTCAACAGCAGTCTGCTCACCCCGGGTTGATACTTGTTGCTGGATGAGGGGATATATACAGCTATTAACAGCCTCTGGAGCCGACTGATTCCAATAGAGGATCTCCGCTTGGTCCTCCGGACTTATTAGCGGAATATCCTTCAGAGTTTGGTTCATCTCTAGAGCACAGAGACGCACGAGAATATGCTGGAACTGGTGGCAGATCCTCTCCATATGCTGTCGTGGAAACAGAGACGAATCAAAATCGGCCAACACATCAATAGAATCCTGGGAGATAGTACAGTCCATCACCAGGGGGAATGGATGAAATCCGGCTGTCGCCCCAGATAACTCAGAAGCTTGAAAAAGCTCTGACGGTTTTGTATGTCTCAGGTCGGCTGGCTGCGTTACTAGGAGTGTGCGGAAGTTGCAAGCAATTTTGGCATCGTCTCCGAAGGAACGAATTCGGTGTATGCCATAGTGCTCGAATGGGATCATCTCCTTGGCATCACTTTGTAATCGCCCAAGGAATGCAATTACTTTATCCTGTGGTTGAACTCTTATACGAATAGGCACTGTTGTTATGGTCGGTCCTACCATTTTGTCCACGCCAATTACAGAACTACTGCGGCCGGACAGCGTGGCGCCGAATACCACGTCGTCGGTATCAGAATATCTTGACAATAGAATGGCCCATGCGGCACGAATCAGTGTGGCAGTCGTTATACTAGACGCCGCTTGTCGGGGGATATCAACCCGGTATTTCATCCAGCTGTCAGCCAGAGGCTGGTAGGCAGCAGAAGGGACGCGAGGAAAGGAAGTGGGAGGTGAGTGAGCAAGATAAGACGCCCAATACCTCTTCCCGGCGTCTGCATCCATTTTGGCAACGTACCTCACGAACTGTCGAAAATCAGCGGGATGAGTCGGTTCTACACCATCGTAGACGGACTTGACTGCATCTAGTACGAGTTGTATGGACCAAGAATCAAACAGACTGTGATGTATGGTCCAAACTAAGTGCCTTTTCTGGTCTCCAGGATGGACAACCAGGGCAAACCTGGACAGCTTCTGGCCAAATCCCATATGGCGTGATTTGTCGAAACTCAAATAAGAATCCAAGTCAGTTTCATATCTCCAGTCAATGGCGTCCTTGATAACCACCTGGATAATTCTATGAGTATTGGTTTGGATAAGGCGAGTGCGCAGAATCGCATTTGTGTCTACGATATTTTCCCACGCTGTGCGTAGCCTGTCCTGTTCCACATGTGGAGGGATCTCAAACATCAATTGAGCAATATATGTTCCCGGATATCGAACTGAGAGCGCTGCCAGTCCCTCTTGCAGTGGCGTACAAGGATACGCATCCTCTACGCAGGCGTCATCCACGCTGCACTCGTTAGAAATATGAGCGCGGAGTTCTTTAAGTGACAGTTGATTCGAATCCAGCAGACCAAAAGAGGAAATTTGCAGAAAATCTTTACTTGTACTGTATGGCTTTAGACATTGCGCCATCTCCGAGAGTCGATGATGCTCAAAAATCTCAGACACAGCCAGAGACATGTTCTCTTCTCTTACCATAGCCACCAGAGAGATTGCACGGATCGAATCACCTCCAAGCTCCAGGAATGAATCCCCATAGCCGATCAGGTCAATCGGAATACGTAGAACGGTGGCCCAGAGTTCTGCGAGTTGGACCTCCGCCGCATTCAAAGGCAGCGTTTTTGCCGCTCCAGAGTCCATCAAGGCAGTGAGGTCAGCAAATGCCATTTTTTCGCCAATACTTCGGATCTTCCGGCGGAATATCTTCCCTGTCACTGTCAAGGGAATATCATCCAACTGGACATACGCTGTTGGGACCATGTAAGATGGCAGGTACCTCTGTAGGGTACATTTGATCTCCCGGACAAGATCCTTCGTAGTCGCAGGGCTTGAGCGAGGAGAGAGTCCACTGGGAAAATGCAAAGAGAAGAAAGCTACCAGCAGCGGTATCGATGCATCAGCCGGCATGATCACATCAACAACTGCGCCTGCCTTCGCCGGTAACGACTGGCGCAGATAATACTCGATTTCTTCAATCTCCAGACGCTGGCCATGCAGTTTTGTCTGGGTGTCCTTGCGTCGTAGGTACCTGATCGAGCCATCCACATTGTATTGGACCAAGTCCCCTGTTTTGAACAGCCGTTTGTGGGCGTTATTCTCTTTGGCGGCCCATGGTGGGCCTGGTATGAATGATGCGTTAGTTTTCGCCTCATCATTGACATAGCCACGAGCAACAATAGGGCCATCGATTAGCAATTCTCCCACCGCTCCAATGGGCATCAGCCGGTCATGGTTCGCTGGATCGACAATCCATGTGCGACAACCCACCGCACGCCCGATAGTGCCGAGTTTTGTCTCTCCTATGTGGACTTCGCCGGTCACGCACCATGAACCTTCTGTCGGGCCATACGCATTGATGAGACTGACGCGGTTGCACCACTTATCAACGAGATCCTGCGTGAGTGCTTCGCCGCCCATGACCAGCGTCTTGAGGTCGGGTACTTCATCGGGCTGTATAAGACGTGCAAAGGATGGAGTCAAAAGAGCCCAGTTGACATGCATATCCCGCATTGCTCTCGCAGCGGCATTTATTCGAGTATCTTCTGAGGGCATGCAAACACAGCCCCCGAATATCAGTGTCGTGAAAATGTCGAAGACAGCCACGTCGAAGGCAAAAGATGAGAACTGAAACACTCTCGATGTTGCGTTCATCATTGCCGCTGTGCCATGACTACGAGCACTGCTCGATGTGGTGACATGGTCAATGACGATGCCTTTGGGAGTGCCCGTGCTTCCCGACGTGAAGAGCACAAAGGCACCACAGTTAGCAGACACATTTGGAAGCGGTATTGAAGATTCCTCTAAAGCTGCTGCTTCTGTGGAGCCCACCACGAACACCCATGACACCAAGTCAGAAAGCTGATCCAGCAGGGACGGCGATGTCACTAGCAGGTTGGCGCGCACTTCGTTGATGACGGCAATCTTCCTCTCCGTGGGGTGTGACAGATCCAGAGGAACACAAGCGCCGCCTGCCTTGAGAATTGATAGCTGAGCGACAACGGCCCATCTGGACTTTTCGAAGCAGATGGGCACCATACGGCCACGGCACAGTCCCGTTTTTGTCAGCTTTTGCGCAAAAAGCGTTGAGATCCGGTCAAGCTCAGAGTATGTCAGGGCACCGTCCCAGGCATAAACCGCCTCTGCATCTGGACTCTCTACCGCCACTTCATGGATGATATCGTGAACGCAACGAAGGTAAGCCTTGGGTTCGTATTGATTCCATGCTTGAATATCCCTGAGATCTGCTGGTCCTAGGAGGCTGAGTTCACTGAGGTTGAGGATGTCCGTGTTGTCCTTTATCAACTGAGTAATGAGATATTCCAGCTGACAGAGTAGACGCTCCGCCTGGGTCGCATCCATATGGTTTGGGTTGCTGTTGGACTGAAATTGTATCCCATTTTCTGTTATCCAACATTCCACCACCAGAGGAAAAGTGAGGAATTCGTCTGTATAATCTGCTAATTCCGGGTGTCCCAGAATATCGTCTTGATTACCAGAGTTGGACTGGCTCATCGGATGGACCACCAGCAAGCTCTGTAAACTATTGCAGATTCCCTGGATAGACTTATTCAGCTGTGAAATGTTCTGCAATCCCAGATGCTCAAAGGGAATCATCTCGAGGTAGTCGCGCTGAACCGTTCTCATTAAGTTCGCCACGGTCGTGTGGGAATCTAGCTGCAGCCGGACTGGGACGGTGGCGATTGTAGGGCCGACAATTTGTTCAATACCTCTCATTTCGCCCATTCGCCCGGCCACACTCGAGGCAAAAGTGATATCGTCTTGATTGCAGTATTTGCTGAGCAGAATGGCCCATGCCGTGCGGATCACGGTGTTGACTGTAAAGTCAGTAGTTACTCTCGTCTCCTGGATTAGCTGCCGTTTCCTAGTCACCCGTAATGGATGCTGGACCGTCGGAGGTATCACAAAAGGGAACAGCGTAGGGCTTGCTTGATCCAAATAGTTCTGCCAGAACCACGAAGAATCCTCACTGTTTTTGCCCTTAATGTACTGGACAAAGCTCTTAAAGGGCAACAACCCCGAGGACTGCTGGCCACGGTACAACAGATTGAGCTGGTCAAACAGAAGTCCTCTAGACCAACCGTCGTAAATGGAGTGATGTGCAGTCCAGACGAAGAATATGCGTCCGTCAGGCTGAAAGACAAGACCGTAGCGCGAGAGAGAATCAGCATAGCCCATCTTCTCGGCTTGGTCATTGCTTAAATATGTTTGCAGGTCTACTGAACGGTTCCAAGTGATTGTACTGGGTTTTAGCACCAATTGTACAGTCCCTAATTCAGTCGAATGAACAATTCGTGTACGCAAAATCGGGTGAGTGTCAGCCAACCGCTGCCATGCCGTGCAGAAGCGTTCCAAGTCCACGTTCAGATCCAGGGAAAAGACCTCCTGCGCGATATATGCACCAGGGTGCTTAGCTGACAGCACCATCATCCCTCCCTGGAGAGGAGTACAGGGATAACTATCCTCGATATTATTTTCTGGTATACTGGCAGCGGCTGCGAGGTATGACAGAAGCTCGCTCGTTGACGCTGGGGTGTTGTCCAGAAGTGAAAAGGGAGGGATGCCATCCTTTGCCACCGTCACACTTTGATTTCGGTGTAACAGCACTGCTTGGTCTGCAAGTTTGGGCGATGCCATGAGACCAGCCACGGTGATCGACCAGCCCTGCTCTCGTGCTGCGGCCACGATTCGCATCGCATGAACTGAATCACCTCCCAGTCGCAGGAAACTGTCGTTGCCGTCTATAGATCTGTGGTCTATCTGCAGAACACGCCCCCAGATCTCGGCCAGGACGAATTCTTTGGATGCCGATTTCTCCTGTCTCGTCAAGTTAAGTCCATCTACAGAGTACGCCTTCAGATCTTCAGTCGGAATCTTCAAGCTCTCTTCGCGAAGCAGTTTCCGATCCGCTTTCCCAGATGCGTTCCGGGGAATGTAGCGAATGGGGATAAAATGCGAAGGCACCATAAAGGGTGGTAGGATATCTAGCAATTGAGCCCTAACATTTGCCAAGATGAGGGTTTCTTCTTGTGTGAGTGACTTGATAATCGTCTCGTTTTCGGAAGCATTTAAATCTGATTTCAAAGTATCCTTACAGAAAAATGCTACAAGTAATTGCTCCATGGCTGACTCCTCGCGCTTCTTCACTTCAATATAGTCCACGATTGTGTCGTTGTTGAGCCCAAGACACGAACCCAGATGATGCTCAATTTCCCCCAATTCGACGCGCTGTCCCCGGATCTTGATCTGTCTATCTGCACGACCCTTGAATAGTAGATTGCCCTCGGTCCCATAGCAGACTAAGTCGCCAGTGCGATAAAGTCGGACTGTGCTCGTACCTCGGAGGTCTTGAAGCCATTCGGGGGCTTCCACGAAGGCAGCAGCCGTCTTTTTTAAATCATTCAAGTATCCTTTAGCAAGTGTTGGCCCTTCGATGAACAACTCGCCAATTTGCCCAACAGCACAGAGCTTGTTGTAGTTGTCGACTTGCAGGACCCAGCACACGCAGGCAACGGCACGCCCGATGTTCGACGGTAGGTCTCGAATTGCTACAGGCGCATGATACGATGAGCGTACCGAGCACTCTGCTACGCCATAGCTATTGATCAAATAGACCCTCTCTGCCCAGGTCTCTAGGTCCTCCTTCCGTAATGACTCCCCGCCAAGCTTGAGAGTTTTCAAACATGGAACATCCTCTGGCTTAATTAGCCTGGCCACAGTTGGCGTTAGAAAAGCATCCGTAATGCCTAAATGTTTGATAAAGGCTGCTAGATCGTCTAACCGCTGAGAGTCTGACGGGATGCATACACAGCCGCCAAAGATTAATGTAGCCAAGATATCACTGATGGATACATCAAAGGCAAAATCTGCAAATTGCAATACACGGGATTGGGAATTCAATCGCTCTGATGCTCCATGGGCTAACGCGCTGGAGCTAAAGGCTTTGTGCTGTACCTCAACGCCCTTAGGAATGCCGGTGCTGCCTGACGTAAACACGATGAAAGCAGAATCCTCCGGAGAGGCAGTAGAATTAAAATCGGTCCATGAATCACTCCCAAGTGAGATTGAGGCATCAACATGCAAGACTTCCACCTTTGGACTCAGCTTGGAGAAAATATCTGCTTCATTTGGCGATGCTAACACGACCTCCGCCTTCACACTGCTGACCAACATCTGCTTGCGCACGTTTGGTAGCTTTGTACTGATCATAATGAAGGCAGCGCCAGCCTTCAAGACGGCTAAGATTCCAACCACGGCCCAAACGGATTTCTCAAAGCACATGGGCACGTTTTGGCCCTTTCTTACGCCTGCCTGGACGAGTCTATGGGCCAGCTGGGATGAGAGACGGTCAATGTCGGCATAGTAATATGAGCCTTCCCAAGATATCACTGCAACCTTCTCTGGATTGTCTCGAAAGGCGTCGTGGATCAAATGATGGACACATTTCTCCACCGTATCTGGGACGATAGCGTTCCAAGTTTCGATATCAAGACGATCATGTGAGCTGAGGGCATCCAGATCCCGGACCAAGCCATAAGTCCCGGACCAGATCTGCTGCAGGACGGCTTCGAACTGAAACAGAATGCGTTGCATTTGCGACTGAGAGATCACCCTCTCGTCAAAACTGGACAGGATATTGACCCCAGTGCCCTCCAGCTGGGTGTCCAGCATTAGCGAACACGTGTTGAGCTGGTTCAAATAGTCGTCGCTGGTTAATTTCTGCTCGATAAATCCAGGCACTTCTTCGTCTGACGGAGGCTGGATCACCAGAATGGTTTGAAAGGCACAAGCCGCTGCAGCCTGGGCGCTGTACTGTCGGATCTGATGCAAGCCCACCTGCTCGAAAGGGATCATGCTTGTCTGCTGGTCTTGGAGGCGTCTCAGTGCCTCCTGGACTGTGATTCCCGGATCCAATTTCACTCTCAATGGGACTGTGGTGATTGTAGGACCGAGGATTTCCAGAATATTTTGCAATGGAGCATTCCGACCAGACAGGGTGACGCCGAAGACAACGTCGTTCGAGTTGGAGTGCATGCCAGCAATTTTCGCCCACGCTAATTGAATCATCGTAGGCAAGGTGAACACAGAATGCCGCTGGTAAGCAGGCAAAGATATCTTATGCCTTACTGTACCCCTGGGCATTGGGATGAAATCTAGACTGGGAACTGTTGGGAAGGGGGGTGATTCGTAGTCCAGGAAGTAGTCTAGCCAATAACTCTGGCCGGATGAATAGTCTATCTGAGAAAGATAACGAACGAAGTGTGCAAATCGCGTAGGCCCGAGGCTATTCGAATCGCCACAGGCAGATTGAGAAATTTTATCGTAGTTCTCTTTGAATAACGCCAGGATTTTCGGTAAACTCCAGCCATCATAGATGGCGTGGTGAGCAGAGACAACAAGTAAACGCCTGCCAGGCTCGTTGACTAGACCTGCAGCGCAAAGAGAATCGCCCAGTCCAAAAACACGCTGCTCGTGTTGCTCAAGGCAACTATCCAGACTGTCAAAGGATAGAATGAGTCCAGGGTCCTTGATCACCACCTGGTATATGCCACAGGATCCGGCCTGCATGATCCTTGTCCGGAGGATAGGGATCATCCCGACTGTCAGCTTCCACGTCTTCTGCGCTTTCTCGAGATCGATGTCAGGAGCAAATTGATACACATCATGCGACACATAGACTCCCGGATGCCGTAACGACGTTGCCATCAGCCCTTGCTGCAATGCGGTGCATGCATATATGTCCTCGATGTCAGCACGAGTAACATCCCCACATTCCTCCACGGCAGCTGCAATAAGCGTGTCATGGGCGTCTTGAGGAATCTGCGAGAACGGTTCCAGAGAAAGATACTCCTCTGCTAACCCTAAAACCCCTGGCTCTCCTTCGATATTTCTAGCTTTCAGAGCCATGTTGCTCAGGGCCGGGCAGAGCAGAATATCCGGTAGGGAGAGTTCCATTCCTTCGTTTCTGGCTGCTCTCACCAGTTCCATGGCGCTAATTGAATGGCCTCCGATCTCGAAGAAGTTGTCGTCCACACTTATGCTGCCCTCATCCACATGCAGTACCGTTGACCAGGCCCTTGCCAGTCGAACCTCCGCCTCCACAGCAGGCTTGCGATACCGCGCCTGTGTCACCATAAACTCCCGGAGCTCTCTTTCGGGCATACCCATAATTAATTCCCGCAGCCGGACCCGGTCCAGCTTTCCAGTGGCGGTCAGAGGCACCTTGGAGAGAGGCACATACAGCGACGGTATGAGAATGGTGGGGAGAATTTCGACCAGTCTTGAATGTACCGATTTGACATATTCCTTGAATTGGTCTCCGGATGGCAAAATTAGAGGCGCCTTGATGTCTGCTGCTGGCTGTTCATCATGATTCAACGGATTATCCAGACTCAAGAACGCGACAAGTACTGCAGCTGCGCTGTCTTCTCCCACCCGAGTCACCACCTCAGCCACGACGTCTCTTGCTTCTGGTGAAACGCACCGGATCGAATGCTCGATTTCCTCCATTTCGATGCGCTGACCACGAAGCTTGACCTGGGTATCTTTTCGCCCAATATACAGCACGGAACCATCCTGGTCATAACGTACCAAGTCACCTGTCTTGTAGATTCGGTTGGAGTGAGTTCCACTCTTAGCGCTTTTCAACCATTCTGGCGCCTCTACAAACGCGGTGGAGGTCTTGTCCGGATCTTTCAGATATCCCCGTGCTACGATCGGCCCTTCGATCAACAGCTCTCCCACTGCACCAATAGGAGCTAGTATATGGTGGTTGTCGGGTTGAACTATCCATAAGGTTGCGCCACAGCCTCGACCGATATTAGTTGGATTGGAATTTCGCTGAACCTGTTGGATCGAGCACCAAACGGTGCACTCCGTCACGCCGTAGATGTTGAAGAGCAAGAATCCCGGGTTGGGCTCATCACACCAGGCGTTCACCAGCGTCTGTGACAGCTTCTCTCCGCCAAGGGATAGAGTGGTAAGTGAAAGTACGTTCGCCGGGCGAATTGACTTGGCCACAGTGGGTGTCAGGCAGGCGTGTGATACTTCCCAACGGTTGATGACTTGGGCCAGACGGTCAAGTCTTTCAGTATCTGACGGTACGCAGATGCAAGCGCTGTGCATAAATGCGCCAAAGATGTCGCTGATGCTGACATCAAAGTTGTAGCTCGAGAACTGAAGGATGCGAGAATCATTGGTGATCCCCAGAGCAGTTGAGTGAGCCTTGATGCTGGTCACCAAATGCCGATGCTCTTGCACCACCCCCTTAGGAACTCCTGTACTCCCGCTGGTGAACATCACGAATGCAACATCTGTGGAATTGACGGCTCGCAGCATCTCTGTCCTGCCCTCTGGCAGTCCAGCTATAAGCTCCTCATCGACTGCCAGCCTGCATTCAGCGGACAGTCCTTCCGTATCCACCAACGCTCTCGACGTCAGAACCACAGTTGCTCCGACTTCGTGCAAAATTCTCTTCTTGCGCGATGCAGGTATACTGGGGTCCATGGGAACGCAGGCAGCGCCACTCTTCAACACGGCCGTCATAGCCACGATCATCCAGCGGGATTTCTCGAAGCACAGAGGAACCATGCTGGTATTTCCAACACCTAGTTCCAGCAAGTGCAACGCAAGCTCTGTTGAATAAGTTTCCAGTTCTTGATAGGTCATGTTGCCATCCCAGGAGACGACGGCAGTCCTATCTGGATGTTGATCTGCGCCCACTTTCACCAGTGTGTGGACAAGCGATTGCTCAGACTCTGTCACTGTCCCATTCCATGCGGAAATCTGTCTCCAGTCGCGGTCACTCAAGAAACTGATTGACTTTAGAGGGGTCTTGGTTTCCAAAGCAATGTCTATTGCTGTGCAGATCGCAGGAGCAAGAGACGCCATAACTTGGTGCGATATCGCCGTTGGATTAAAGATAATGGAGGCCGTAGCATCCTGTGCCAGTTTTGTCACCGCGAATATCACCTCTGGCCATAGCTGGCCGTGAAAACTCTCCCCCAGCGTCTGCTCTGTTACAAACACTGCGGTGTTGAAGGAAGCTTGGCTGGGGAAAAGCGCTTCCTTATACTTGCTCAGGAGCTCTTCAAATGTATCCGACGGTTGGATGTCAAATAAGCAGCCCTTTTCGCGGTCGTAGAGATCCAGCCCAAACAGAACAGAGTCCGTCGCAAGGTAGCTACGCAGAGCCAGGGCCCATAGTGCTGCACAGATGTTGGTAATTGATTTGCATTTTTCACTGCTGTATGCTCTGATCCGGGCGAAGTCAAGGGGCACTGGCACACAGCGGAGACAAATATTGTCGAATTGGTCATCTCCGTCACTGCATGGGATCTGACTCAATTGAGTTCCCAAATCCGTACGGAACTCCTCCGCGGTGGTGAAATGGCAAGCATCGGCCTCAGATATTCTCTCCAGGGCACGTGACTGCTTTACAGTGTTGCTGACAGATTGCTGCATTTTAGGGCGCAATATATGGGTAACTGATAACTGATAGTTGATACGGTGTTGTGGAAGGGGCAACGATATAACAGTCCAGCTACTCTTTCTTGGGCATTACTTTACGATAGTGGAACTACACTCCAATACAGCGACAAGCGAAGCTCTGATACACAAATGGTCATACAAAGCCTCGACTGAAGATCGAAGCTCCCAACACGCAAACACGATATTGCCCCGCTTTGACCAATCACGCCTTCACCAGACCTGACAGTTTTCAGCGATCTCCGTGATTGCTGTGTCCTTTCCGTCATGGCTTGTTTCCGAAGAGATTATTCGATCTTGTGACACATCCATGTCCACTATCTCCAACGTTATAGCCGAGAGAGAGGCACCTGCAAAGGACGTTGCTGCCTCTGGTCCGAACAAGCCTTCAACAGGTTCGACCCCGCAAAAGTGTGAAATAACATGCACGAAATTGGGATCTATGCATGCAAGTGATGGCGCTAGCCACGTCAACATGGCAAAGTTTTATCAGAAAGTGTATAAATACAAGACTTCAATAGGCGGATTCAGGTGGGGGGCTGGAACTAGCTCTGTCGGTATGACAAGATATTGATGTAGCGTAACGGGACGGACCGGGCCGATGTCGCATGCTAGAGAGATCTGTTGAATATATGGGGTGGTCAGGATCAAGTGACGGCTCAGATGCAGGTAGTTAATCTGCATCCAGGCTTCATGCAAGCTGCACAGTGGCTGGCACAAAGATCTTAGTTGCCATGCACCGTACCGATGCGAGCGAGGAGTAGCCAACAGGTGGTGAAGATCCGGGCCGCGATTGAATTCACGCATTGAATAGAAGCAATCTCTACAGTCCCCCCCTCTCCCTCCCTGAGTGAGCCATCTTGTAGACGAGAGGGCCTTGCAACAAAGCAAGTTTTGTTTAGGGATAGATTATTCATGGGAGAGGTGATAGCTAAATCAAAACACGTGGAATATATTCTCTTGTGCATTTGTGCATCTAACAACGGATGCTCCCTAGAGATTTGTACTGCTATGATCTATGATACCTTACTATATCGCACCTGCGATGCAAATAAAGTCGGGGTGGTTCGTTTCCTAAAGCTTACGCCAGAAGAGCCTTCTATCAATGCGATGTCAAAGTTCGCAACCAGCTGATAGTCCATAGAAGAATTGAGATTAGCAACCACTTCATCTTAATTTCAGCAGATTCAACTGCATAGTGAGTGTGTAGATGACAAAGACTCACCTCAAAAGTAACTTTATATATTTCCAGGGTGGCAATGTGCCTACCCAAGCAGGTCCTGTTGCCATAGCCCCAATGGAAGTCATACCGATCCCACTGTTTCAGTGTACTCTCGGAAGCCTCTATCCAGCGTTCAGGTCGGTAAGAAGCTGCATCTTCCCCGTACAAATCTCGATTCCGCATCGTAATCCACGGGCTCGAAGCAATTGCCGTGCCCGCGTGGATGAATTTTCCCTGATAGACCACTCCGCCTTCTGGAACCACACGTGGAAGCAACGGTGTGGATGGGCACAGGCGAAAGGATTCCCGAATGCAAGCATTTAAGTACGGTAGAGCGCGGGCCTGGTCAAAAGGGATTACGCGCTCTGTGAGTTGCGGTTGTTCCCTATCAATCTCCTCCCTCAATTTCTTCAGGACCTTAGGATGCTCGAGAAGATTGAGAAACAGTTTGTGCAATGCATCCGACACTGTAGCAGAGCCTCCAAGACTGCAGTTAAAATGAAGTCAATTAAAAACGTATTCAATGGAGACTAGAGAGGGGTACCAAGAAAGTGAGAAAATCCAAGGAGCTCACATAGCTAAAAGAGTTTCCGCTTTCACATCATATTCATTCATTGGTGTTCCATCAAGATATTTCGCCGTCATGAATCTGCATACCTTACATTAGACCGTATCCAATTCCGAATTCCATTGAAAAATTCAATTTTAAAGATTTCACCTGTACATGAGGTCGCCATCCTCAGGCCTCGCGGGCTTTGGCTGCTGGACGTGATTCTCATACCACTCATCGCGCACCTAAAGTGTGTCAATTACCACAATTTGCATCCCAGAGAAAAGTCAAGGGTGAATCCATTACCGTCATAAGAATCCCAATTCCACTCTTGTCGCCAGCCTTCGCTTCAAACATTCTTCGCCCAAGCGCGGTTTTCCTAGCCAGCCAGGAAAGCGTTGGAATACGCCCGAGAAACTCCAGAGAGGAGACAACCTCGGAAAAACCAGCGATTAGGCCATGAACATCTTTCCTTTGGGCAAGAAACCCCATTGGCTGTCCAGATAAGATGCTACTGATCACATCATAGGCGAACCAGCTTAGGATTTCTGTCAGCTTCCAGATACAAAAGTCGGGGGCAGCCTGTTCCTGCTTCTCCGGCCACAGTAGCAATGATTGGGTTTGGAATGGCTGGGCGATTCACATACTGTAGCCAGGACTCTAAGGGCGTGTTTTGCTGGGCTTCCCCCAGCACCTCCAAAAAGTCCAGCACACAATCATCCACTCTCGTCTCGTAGACGCGAATCGACGCCATTGAGTACTATAGCGAACACAGTTGACGGTTAGCATTTGTTTGTATCATCAGAATATAAATTGCTGAGATCCTATCTCAGGCAAGGCCAAGAAGAACAATATTACTACTCACCGCAGAGGCTAGCCGGCGCTTGATGATAATATGGCTTTCATGCTTCAGTGTGCTGAACAGCGAAATGGTACCAAAGTTGGGATTGTAGAAAGCACTTTTATCTGCGCGGCGATGGTAAATGGAGGCCAGAAACATCGGATCGTTGATCATCACGGACTGCGGCCCAAACCGCACCACTGGTCCTACGGGCAGCACGGTTTAGCGAAAGTCATCATTCAGAGCGTTATTGCCTTGGTTTTTCTGGGGTCTGTACCGTATTTCTCTTGAAGCCCGAGATAGTATTCATGTTCGTTCCCTTGCAAGTAACGCCAGCATTGATGCAGGTTGCTCGCAGAGGCGAGAAACGGTCCTGGGATGCCAGCCAGTGGATGAAACAATCGCCGATAGATGATAATCACAGCGCCAGTGAGAATTGTGAGCACGAATCCCCAGACCCACAAAATGAATACCTGGTGAAGAGAAATCCAATTATTGTTTGAATTTGCTAAAGTCATTTGGGTGAAGGGAGATGAGAGATCGGAGTCTGGTAGACAGTATAGTGGGATGAGGAAAGTCTTTGGTCGTGTTCGCTTAATATAGTGAGGAAGCGACCAGCACCTCGGTGGGATGACTGCGAAGAAAGAAAATCATATAAAACTACCCCATAACTACTTACAATGGGAAAAATAAAAATTGAAAATCGAGACAAGCATAAGGAAGTGGAATTCTCCTCTCAATAAACAAAGAAGCATAAACAAAGGCCTAATTAGGTAATTAGAGTTCTGGTGAGGCCCGTTTCTGACCCATTGCACACAGCGTCTATCTCACCCCGCAATTTACAGACACAATGGGCTCCGGAACGAATGCTCCATCCTATCCCGCCACCGACAATGGATGTAAGTGCCTGTTTACAGCAATAGATCATACCCTTTTACCTAGTGCCAGGTCCGCAGACGGTGGGCCACCGGGTAGCCCCCAGGGAATGTGTCTATTCTCCAGCAGCTGTTTTTGCCAAGATCAACTCTCAGTCTCCAACCTGAGCTCCTTGCTAACGTCCAACGCGATGGGCTAGTGACTTGGGCGGAACTCGAAATCCTAGATCTCGCCCTGCTGAAGCTCAGGGCGGTTTGCAAACGCTCTATCGCCAATTGGAGACGGCTATGCAACGGGACGGTGAGCGAATTCTTTCTCTTTCTCAACGAGGCTAACCCCGGGCTCGGTAGGGGTCTTCTATGTGGTGAATCATGGCATTCACTGCGCCTTGATCCAGCAGCAATACGGGCTTGCGAGAGACTTCTTCAACCTCCCACTGGAGGAGAAACTCAAATATCATGATATGAAGCAATTCATTGAAGGAAACAGTGTGGGATACCAACCCATCTCGACCAACCAGTGAAGTTCTCCCCCATCCCCCACCCCCCACCCCCCTCACCTCTTTCTTTTTTGTTTTTTCCCCTTCTCTAATGAGTGGGCTCCCTTGTTTTTTTGTTTAGCCTTGTCATGGTGCGCTGACGTCAGAACGATGAGCTAACGTGGGAACAACGTTTCGGGACGATGCAGAGATGTTACCACGGTCCCAGATAATATTCAGATCTACATGATGCCCCAGTCGGAGGTGCAGCACCCCAGCAGACCCGCTCCGAGCATCATCACGAGGCACTCGGACGAACTCAATGCTTTCACACGGGCAAGCCTGGGCTATCCGATCGTGTGCAGTAGAACATGGCCAGTGCTGATTGAGGATGAAAGCTGTGTCATGAAAAGGTGATATTCCCGCTCATGCGTCTCGCCGGCATGGCCCTCGAATTACCCAATCCGGACGATCTAGTGGCTGCACACGCATTATCGAATGAGAGCCGCAGCGAGTCGCAGCTTCGCTACATGCATTACGCTCCCAGCACGCAGGAAAGGCCTGTACCTACGACTGCAGCAGGACCTCTCTACGTGGCTCCGCACACGGACATGGACGTCCTCACACTGCACTTTAACCAGCCCGTGGCTGGTCTGCAGATCCCGGCTGGTGTCCGTGCGGCGGACCGTCCTCCAGAGAGGATGTCGGAATCTGACTAGGTATGGGTGAAGCCCCTGGACGACGCTGTCCTGGTCAACGTTGGCGATGCGCTAGAATCGCTGAGCGGAGGCCACTTCCGGGCCTTGCCGCATCGGGTACACAGCCCACCCCCAGGCCAGACAAACCTGGAACGTATCGGGGTTTTCTACTTTTCGCGGTGAGATCGCCCCTTGATGCACTGCGCCCCCCCCTTTTGTTCCCCCCATGCCCCTTCCCCGTGTGCCCCCCTTGGGTGAGCTTTCTGCGGTGAGGGGATTCACATGTTTGTTCCCAGCGATTTATAGCTGACCCCGTTCATTTTTAGGGCCAATGATCACATTCTGCTTGATCCAGTCTCCAGCCCGAAGTTGATTCGCCTGGGGTTGGACCGCACCGTCCATCGCGAGATCGGCCGCGGCAAGACCATGTTCGAGTGGGTGCGGCGGAAGCAGCGCCATCGTCCTGTGGACGACGAAGATCGTCGTCCAGATACTCTGAAGGCGATGGAGCCGAAGCTTCCACTCCGGGCCGTGACCGCCAAGTCCTAGCCCCCAGCGCTGGGGGTGATCGCTGTTGCTGTCGCTGTTTCGGGGAGCTGACATGCATTGGTCTAGACCTCGGGTGGACTGGCGTGTTCAACTTGGGGTGGGAGTAGCTTCCTACTTCATGTACCAGGGGTGTGTAGGGATGGACGGAGGCATCTCCCTATGTTGATTGTATCTCTGTCACATGTATACACACCATGGCGTCTTTCTTTAAGTAGCGCAATGAAAGAGTACATCACGAGGACCTCCACCCCCACATTAAAAAACCTTTTAACCACATCCACATCCATGCACGGATTTTCACACTCCCGCTCCATATTCTTGTCCACTAAACTCGTACTTTTTTCCCCTTCTTTTCTTTTTAGCAAGTAGTTAAAGCGGATGACGGGATTCTAGTAATATCCTACTACAGACCACCATTCCTAGGACCCTTTACTTGCCAGGATAGATTGATCATGGACCCGCCAAAAGCGGGGAAGAGACCAATTTCATTGCCTGCCTCGCACATTCTGCTTCAACCGCATGATGCATAGATGCCAGCTGATGCCTGCTGTGGTGTTTTCTCCGTTGTTATCTCCAACTCGGTCCAATGATCAAGCAGACTAAAAGGAGAGCGAAAGGGGTCATACTACATCAGCGGACCATCAGTCTATGGTTGCGAGAGGCTGACGGAAGTGAACCACAAGAACCTGTGTTCCCCTAGAATCGTTGTGCTACCTTTGAATCTCTTCAAATTGCGTTTAGGCCACCGATCTCACCACCATGGGACTCGCCACCATCGACTTCAGAACCTTATTCAAAGGCACGGACGAGCAGCGACACGCTGCGGCCGCATTGCTGGTGGAATCTTTCCGGAGTCGCGGGTTTGTGAAGCTGATCAACCATAGTATCCCAACCGACGTAATCAAGAAAGCTGGGGAGTGGGTAAGTTTAGCAGCATAAGAGCTACTGAGTTTTCTTTGTCTGTGACTGACTTGTTATGCTGGAATAGAACAAATCCTTCTCTGATCTGAGCCCCGAGATCAAGGCACGGGTCGTCAACATCCCAAGCCCGATCCCACAGCGTGGGTGGAGCTACAAAGGCGCGGAGTCCACGGCAGGATTGCGATCAGAGAGTGGGGGCCTCAGCGGCATCCGGACGGATGAGAAGGTAATCACATCTACCCCTTTCAAACCAGGATCTGATAGGGGAGGCTCTGGAAAGAGAACAGAGAAAAGTAGGGGAAAGGAGGGGAAGGAGGGGAAACCAGGAGCTGTTCGACTGATTGGCGTCACTTACAGGAGCATTTCGATGTCGGCCCCCGGGATGATATGGACTATCCAAACAAGTGGATAGAGGAGGATATCCTACCAGGATTTCGCGAGTTCTCCGAGTCCTTCTACAGCGTGTGCCAGAAACTCTGCCTCCAGGTCATGTCGGCATGCGAAGTCGGGTCTAATCTTCCTCTGGGCACACTGAGGGAACGCTGCAAGCCTGCCGCCAGCGAGCTCCGGTTTAATTACTATCCTCCGGTGTCACTCCCACGCCTACGCGAGGGCAAGACCCAGCGAGGATGGCCGCATACAGACTTTGGGCTGATCACGCTGCTCTTCCAAGACACCAAGGGGGGGTTGGAGTACGAAGACCGCGACTACCCTGGCCGGTTCATTCCCCTACTGCGTGAGACGGAGGACGAGATTGCAGTCAGCATCGGTGATACCTTCCAGCGCTGGTCCAACGACTACATCCGCGCCGGTGTCCATCGGGTCTCGATCCCGCGGCATCTTTCCCCTGAGAAGTTGGGCTGGGAGGACTATGTGTTGCCGGAGCGGCACTCTACGGTCTTCTTCTTCAAAGCGCACCGCGAATCCATGGTGGGCGCGCTGCCGCAGTTCGTGAGCAACGAGACGCCAGCAAAGTATGAGGACATTACGGCCCTGGAGTTCCACAAGCGGATGACTAGCGTCCTTATTGAAAATGCCACCCCGGCAAGCGTGTAAGGAATGCATGTTGCTGGCCTAAAGGAAGGAGGGCGAGGCGAGAAGCATCGTTGTACTAGGCTTAGCAAAGAGGACCGAATACAAAAGTGTACTTTCTCTTGACGAGGAATCGTGAGTGGCACAGCAGTAGCATGGGAAACTGTATGTGTTGTGGTAGCTGTTACTATTTTGACAAAATGCAAGAAAGTACATAGGCTCTAGTTTTATGACTTACTAGGTGGCAGAGCATTAAAGTTGGTAAGGACTAGCGGATCACTTGACTACGTATGCTTGGAGGTATAAAAAGTTCTAAGATTATGATCATGGGGTAAGAATGGAGAGACAGACTGAAGCTTAGAAAGACCAAAGTCGATTGTGTGATTAGGGAGGGGTTAAGGAAGTGTAGAACAAGATAAGATTTCTCTAGATGAATGAAGAGGCCCACCACTAGATTTAACGAATAATAAGTAAAGGGCAACACCCCCCTAATGAAGCCCTTAAAAAGCCTACCAGACTAGTCCTGCATTGAAACTAGAACAAGTGATGATTCGGAAGCGGAGGCGAATGAAGAATAGAAAGGAGGCAAGATAATGGACCGTGCTCATAATCATTGCATTTGATGTATGTCAGATGGTATCTATTTAATCTATAATTATACTATACATTCTTACCTCCAAATAATTGAACAGACCGCTAGTTTTCGGATGCCAACCGCAACAAGAACTAGGTTGTATAATATCATTGTCCTACCATCTAGGGAAGAGTATGCCCCTGTGCTCTAAATCTGTCTCTTTACTCTAACCTAATCCCGACGGGCCACTCAGCTTTTTCCATGTTTCAGCTGGGGTTGAACGCCATGCCAGATACCGTAAGTCGGTTGCATCTTAGCAAAGCAGGTTGGGGAGGAATTGGTGTGCGGTTGTGCGTGGGAGGGCCCCCGCTGAAGAGATCAAAGGGAGCGTATCTATAACTCCACGCTGTCCCTGTCTTCTGTGCGGTAGATGTGATGATCGTGGATACGGTGTCGGAAGAAGCTAGTCACCATCAGCGCCGCAAGGAAGAGTGCACCGCTGATCCAGAACGGCAAGCCGGCCCAGAAGGGATCCAGAGCCAACTGGGCCGTGAACACTAGCGGCCACAAGCGACCACTGATAATGGAGGCCACATTCATGACAATCACCTCGAGGGCGTAGAGCTCGGTGATACTGGACGGATCTGCAAAACTGGTGACCAGGGCCTTGGCGCTGTCGAGGAGACCAACCCCCAGTGTATAGTATGCCAGCACAGGAAGGAAGACAGCCGGCGTGCGACTGAATCCTAAGGCCACGGCTCCGGTCCCGCGGAGCACCAAATTCATTCGTATAAGAAACAAGTCCATCGCCCGCGCAGTGCGGAAGCGCGGGAGCAGCTGTGCGTTGAGAAACGGCGCCGCGGCCAGGACCCCCAGACTGATGAACATACTGAAGGCCGTGAAGAAGGTCCCATCGGACAGGGAATAGCCAAACTGATGGCTCACCCATTGGGGCAGAAGCATCGTGGGCCCCATACCCAGCACGATCAACGCATCCATGAGAAAAGCGTACTGAAACACACGACGACAGAGGAACTGGGAGTACAAGTGTGTCAGGAAATCGATTCCGGTCCAGAAAAATGACAAGACACGGCTGTATCGTCGCGGGTCTCCCTTCAATCGCTGCAGCCACGGGTGATAGAACCAACCATGTATCTCCTTCTGCAGCGCCACGCCCGAGATATCCGAGTCACTGTCCGAGTTGACGGCGAGCAGTGGCGAGTGTTCACCTCCCGCCTCCTCCTCTTCCTCTTCGTGCTGACGAGGTCCTTCGGATGGCATCCCACTCAACTGATCCGTTCCCGGGAAACCCCCAGGGCCTCCACGGGCTAGCGCGATGAGCAGCGTCGGTACCTGCAGGGCAGACACCAACACCGCCAAGAATCCAACAATCCAGGGCGACGACCGCAGAAGAAAGCCGCTAGCGGAGGTTCCGACAAACTGCACGCCCAGCAAGACCGAACTGACCGCGAGGAAGATCGAGGACCTACGGTGTTATCAGTGGTGGGGATTCTAAGCTTGCTCTCGAGAGACGTACCTAAGCGTGGGCGACGTCTGCTCCGCTAGAATGGACCATAAAATCGTGTACATGGTGCCCTGGCTGGCGCCTACGAGATCCAGTAGGTGGACGAGCCAAACAATGCGCAGAGGGCCTGTGAAGTAGCGGCAGATCATGCAGGAGAACGCTATCTTGAAAGTGAAGCCGGAAGTGGCCCCGACAAGTATTTTGCGCTTGTCCATCTTCTGGGCCAGCCAGGCCACGGGCAGCACCATCAGCAGTCCCGTCACGGACCCAAACTGCACATCGCCCCCAATTAGTAGCACTGTCTCCGTCTGGATATCCGCCAACTTGCACAGCCGCTCCGGAACACTGCCATCGGGGAGAAGCGAGGCCGGGTTGTGAGCAAGGTACCAGTTACGACAAACTGCCGCCTCGAATATGGGGACTTTGGCGGAGTCCACCAGTGCCACCGTTAGGGACAGGAGGGCCATCAGAAGCGGAACCTCCGACTGGGTAAAGAGGTGAATGAGATCGCGCAGCATCGTGTACCAACTGGGGCGGGAGTATCAGCCTAAGCAGGCAGCGGGAGAGAGATGGGATATGACGAGGACGAGCATTCGAAGAGGGACGGGAGAGGGACGGGGAAGGAGACAGCGCCCAGATAGCCCGACCATGAGGTGGGAAGAGGGGGGACATGCAATGTGCAAGATTGCGTCGCTTATGACTTATCGTGACTTGTCGACCAGCCTACGTAACGGAGGTGACGATGAGGTCACGTGACCAAGATTCTCCTTCACCTTCAAACCAAACGACCCATCGATTTCGGATCTGCTCTAATTCTAACATTCTGGTTCGAACTTTTCTGCTTCACTTTTGGCCGCCTATTTTGATAGATTTTGGCTCGATTATGGCGCTCTTTGGAGCCTATTTTGGAATTCAATCTAAGGCGTTGGCTCTAATTTCAGCCGTTGCCCTAATTCCTCTTATTCCGGCCGCTACACGAGAAGCTTCACCGTTGCCCGGCTTCACCTCAACCCTCGGTCCACGACTTCCAACTCTGTCAACATTCGGCCTGGTCTTTGTAATTCCCCATCTTTTCTTTTTGCATATGAAAGTCCATGCTCTAACCCGCAGTTCTCTCTAGGACATTCCAAGACTTCCCGGCCGAAGTTTAAGTGACTTATGATACCTCTACAGAACCTCACGCTAAATTTAAGGGTTCACTGCCATTGTAGAGACAATATCTGCCTGCATTCAACAGAGCCTCACTCGAATCAGACGTCGTCTCAACATCGGCTCTTCGTTGCCTCTCGCACCAATCCAATCAACTCCGCAAAATCTCCTATCTGCAGGCTTCGAGTTGAGTCAGGACTTGCCTGAAAATCTCTCCAACAACGACGCTCGACACGATAACGACCATGCGTGTATCGCCGATATCCAAGAGATCGCTTCCCCACGACAAGAATACCTCCCATTAATCGACTCAACACAACACCTGTCAGGTCTCGCCGGACTCCTGGACAGACAATTCCGACTCCTCCGCGAAGATACAGTTGGGACAACTACGAGACGCGGTGCACATACGAGAGGTCTATAGGTTCTTGCTACAGTATATCAGAAGCGAGTATTATCACGTGAAATCTTGGCGCAACGTTGCGTAGGTACTATGCAACGTTGCATCAGTTCTTTGCAACGTTGCACGCCCCTTAGCAACATTGCGTTCACCCCACGCAACGTTGTGAAGTCTCCTCATTGCCTTTCCCTTCGCAACATTTTCCTCATTTGCAAATGCCAACCAGCAGCGATGACGAGACGAGTAACGATAGGAGGCGAAGGAGAAGAGAGATAGAAAAGAAATCAAGAGAAAAGGCCAAAAGACTTAAGCCTGACCCAGTGATTCAATGGGGCGATTACAATCCAAACTTCCCGACTTCTGGCTCAGCGGGTGAGTTAGAACTGCGTGAATTCCTCAACCGACTGGAGAGAGTATCAAGGTTTGCGGAAACAAGGACGAATATCACAGCCCGGCTTCTTGACCAGCTGCGCAACAGCTCTAAGCTTGAAATACTGGCACAGCTCAAATCTGAGCTTCCCCATTTTCCGCAAGATGATGTTATCCTCCTAACTGATGCGAAATCCCTCGGAGATTCCCTTCATCAGCCATTCCGAGTCCCGCTCCTACATCGCACGACGACAAAACACGCCAGCCTTGGGCCTTGTACAGATTTCGGCATTCAGGATTTCTTGAAGCATCTTGCTGAAGACAAAACAGCCTCGATATCAGTCTACGATTATGCTATTCAAGACCCGCTTCAAAGAACTCGCCAAACAACGGTCCACGAGCTTCTTTCATGCTTTCGGCCAGACCATGTTCGTGGCACAGCGCTTAACTTCCTTGATATCGAGAACCGTACAAGAATTGATTTCTGTCCTTATCAGATTATACTTCAGGATATCACCACCAAACTTGGAGCTCAGAAACAACATGATAAAGGCAAAACTGGGTCTGAATGGATGGCTGAACCGCGAAAGGAGTTCTTCCTCCTTGCACTAAAAAATGCCATATCTACGATCCATGTAGACACTGGCGGCGTGGTCACATGGGTTTTGATCCTAGAGGGACGGAAGATATGGTATTTTCCACGACATGTTACTGCTCAAACAGTGCGTTGGTTGGGCTTCGCTGGGTCGCAAATCCCTGAGAACTACGAAGATGGCATGGTAAAACTCGAACTACGACGTGGAGACCTGCTGTAAGTGTGAGGATAAAGGGTCACTTATTTATGATTGCTTACACGTTCTTTAGTGTAATGCCTCCATCATTCCCCCACGCTGTGTTTACGCCGGAGGACTGTCTAGCGGTCGGTGGTCAACTCTACACGGCAGCAAATCTGGGTCGTAGTATTGAAGGGTTGAAACTGCAAGAGGACCATCCAGACATATCCAATGAAGACTTGTATCCTTCCACATATAGCACTTTGGGGAACCTCCTTAGAGGCTGTAGTACCGTCACAACCCCCATCGAGAAAGCCCAGATCATCAGCAGCTGTTCTCTGTTCCCCGATCCCCCGGCTCTCATAGCACCTGGAAACCTTTCGAAGAACAGCCTTATAGACATCTTGAAGTCTCACGAGGTAGTCCTCACCCCGGGGGCAACAAAAAATGAGTTGGTTCAGCTTCTCTCTCAAGTAGATCACACGCCTCGAGGAAAATTTCTGGAGGCAATCCGGTCATTCCGCGAAGAATTCGAAGTCGGCGGTACTTAAACTGACGGAAAGTTGGCCACTAGGGGCGCGAAGAGGGTGGGGGCTAAGGGGCGGGAGTCTCCAAGGCGGTCAAGCATTTGTGGAGGGAGCGTGAAACGGCTATCTGTGGAAGAAGGGTGACACCACCGCCGAATGTAAGGCTACTACATATATCTTCAGTCTCAGATGTGAGGCCTAAGGGGTTGTCTCCTCGTGTAACTATCCTATGCAATTAAGCTCTGCCGTATTGATGTTCTCCCAAACGCTCATCCCTCACCGCTACCCCCTTCAATTCCAGCCTCAGCCTCCATTGTCTCATCTTTCCCCTGACCCTCAATCAAAAAACCTTCCCCAGCATACGAGCGCTTCAGGAGCATATCTCCTCCCTCGCGCGCCAAATTTTCCACTATCTCTTCACGTTTCCGATGGCCGGGAAAGTCTTAGATGGTGGTGGCGATACTGATGCGCAAGAGAGGAAGAAGGAACCGAAGGAAAAGTATTTCAAAATGCTGAGTGGATTGGCGATGCAAATGGAATGTAAGGGCGGTGTTGGGGGCTTTAGGGAGACGATGAGGTATGTGGAGGAGGAGGTTAGGAAGATGGGATTTGTGGGGTTAGATAGTTGGGATGAGTTGGGAACGTCCCATTTCATTTCTCAATACAACGGATGTAGGGAACATGGTCGTCATCGTTGGGTATGCAGTAAATTGAAAGAAATCCTTAACATGTAGATCTAGTGGAGATTATGATGGCAATAAGAATGCTATGCCGACGCTATAATTGGGGAGAAATGCTGTGAGCGCTATAACAATGCCTAAACCTACGGGCATCCCACAAGAACCTTCGTTATGTCATGGGTGGCCTTGACTCTATATGTAGACCTCAAGTATAGCGCTTTCCTTATCACCAATCTATAATCGAGCTACTCTTTGAACGCGGCGGAACGGTCGAACGAGGTCATCCTGCACCACGCTGGTGGTGTGGGAAATGCCTGACGTACTTGACGTGTTGCAAATGCTCCTCGGTCGCCGAGGAACAAAGTTACCTATAGCAGGATGCAGACTAGCCTGGGTTTCTTTGTGCAGCCTTGAGCCCGCTGATCATTTGGCTGACTTGGCCACCATCGTTGGTGGGCCCCTCTTCTATTCAATATATTGGTAGCTCTGCGGTCCTTGTCCCCTCATTATCGCTAGCCCGAAAACGGTATTAGACGGACGGTATCGGCTGGGACTACAATAGTTTTAAGTAGCAGGCGCCACATAGCGCTCCCGTCATAGGCCGGACGGGTCTCGATACGGGTATTGAATATAAAAAATAAAATAAAAAAGCACATCGCCATTTGCCGCACAATAAAACTACGAGTAAATTGCCTAACTTTAACACAAATTAATCAGGTATAATAAATTCTAATAGGCTACTGAAACATTTAGAATTTACATTTTTACATTGACATGGTGTGTGGAGGTTGCGTGGAAGTGCGAGATAATAGCAGTTTTAGGCGGGTGCCTAAGTTGGGTGCTTGGCCTAGTTAAAGGCCGCCTATGCCTAGGCTGTCGCTGAATGGAGTGGGAGCCTAACAAGGCCCAGGGTGCTACATCCAACAAGCAAGACTTTGTCAACGACAACACCTCAACGAGAAAATTGATATGATAGAACTCTGCATTAAGTGCGAAAACAACGCAGAGGCTATAAAAATAATACCCTGAGTGGTTGCGTTGTGGTTGTTGTCCGGTGCTGCACCATTCCGGGGGGTGTGGCCGCAACAAAAAGGGGTGTGGAAATACTGGCGGCCAAACTAGTTCGCCGATCGAAGGCGTGTCCCCTGTCTTAACCGCACCACAACGGGCTCAGCCTAGCTACAAACGCAAGACTAGGTACGCTACGCCCTTCCCGAAGATTGCAAGGCTCATGTAATGACGAGTTCCTCACAGCTTTCTATCGTCGTCGACGGCGTGGTCGGTCAATGAGAATACTACCATGCAGAGTCAGCAGGATGCGCAGCATCAAGCGTTGCCGCCTTACTAGGCTTCTAGGCCGCAGTGGCCGCAACCCTAGGCCCCACCGGCCAACGGTTGGTCTGTGAACCTGCCGTTTGGATCTGGGACAACGGTATGCGGGCGATCCACATCTGCATACGAGAACAACGTCCTGCCGGCAAACCTATCATCGCTCAGCGCAAACTCGTACTTTCCTACAACGTCTTCGAATGTCAATAACGGTCAGCTGCAGCCTTTCCCATCGTCTGGCCAACAAAACGGGACATCGTAAGTTTCTACAACACTTGCGGACGTATTAATCCCTCCACCGAGAGTTTCCGGGGGATACTTTGTAATTGCGACTTTGTCAGCAAATTCTTGGGTGTTGGGGCGTTCAGAAACTGAGTAAGTTACTCAGCAATCTTTGTAATATCCAACTAGTTACTACTAGTTAATAACCTTATCATTCATTTGCGATGATGGCAATCCCCAACCGTCCCACTTTTCTCCGCAGGGCAGCAGCCTACATCAAAGCTCACTCCCTACAGACAGTAGGCACAGCAGGCATTCTCCTATCATGCAGCGTACTGCCAATTCTTGGCCTTGTTGGATTCACAGCAGTAGGTCCAGCGGCAGGCTCCGCGGCGGCTGCTTGGCAAGGTACATTGGACTGATTAGAATCAGCGGGGAAAGAAGACCCTGTTAAGCTTGACTCTAGGAGGCTGGTAGCTTGTTTGCTTGGTGTCAGAGTGCTGCGATGGGTGGAGCGGCTGTGCAGGGGATCTTCGCAGCAGGCACCGCCAGTGCGGGGGTGGCTTCGATCCCGGCGATATCGGGATTTGTGGGGAAGGTCAAGGGAATTTTTCGTAATGATCCACCACCCCAAGCGTGTTTAAGCGGCCTGCTGTGGACGGTCTCCAGATCGTTGGTGATGAGTTGTGGATCTTTGCAATGTGGGCCCAAATGAGTTAATAATTGATTTTCCTTTGCTTAACGTGGTTCATCAGAACCTCGCGCATATCAGGACCTCGCGCACTTTCCCGACGCAACACCATCCTCCACCTTTAATACGCGTTTTTTCCACAACAAATAATGCCGGTCCAAACCCAAGAAGCACGAGTCATTCTCGCTATCAAAGCTATCCAATCTACAAAAAAACTCAGCTGTAGAGCTGCTGCTATGCTCTACGATGTACCTGAATCAACATTACGTGATAGAATGAATGGACGGACTACCCTCATAGAACGCCGGCCAGCCAGCATCTTGTTGACCGAGATGGAAGAGAATGTGATAGTTCAATACATATTGGATCTGGATTCACGAGGATTTCCTCCCCTGATCGATGATGTGCGTGCAATGGCTGATCATATCCTCGCGACGCGGGGCACACGACACGTTGGAAAGCAATGGCCCTATCGCTTTATTCAGCGACGAGAAGAACTACGCACGCGTTTTTCTCGTACCTACGACTTCCAGAGGGCCCTTTGTGAAGATCCTAAAATAATAGATATATGGTTCCAGCTAGTATTCAACATGCGGCACAAGTACGGTATCCCCGACTGCGATTTCTATAACTTCGATGAGACGGGCTTTATGATGGGCATGATTTGTAGTATGATGGTTGTTACGCGCTCTGATCGACATGGCAAAGGCAAGCAAGTTCAGCCTGGCAATCGGGAATGGGCAACAGCGATCACCTGTATTAGTGGTGACGGGTTTGACATACCCCCATTTCTACTGGTACAAGGCCTCTTCCACCTTGCTAGTTGGTACTCTGATGGTGGCCTCCCTGATGACTGGGCTATCAAGCCGACTTCCAATGGGTAGACCGACAATGATACAGGCCTAGACTGGATCAAACACTTCGATAAGCATACTAGAGCACGCACAATAGGCGTCTATCGAATGTTAGTACTGGATGGTCATGAGAGCCATAAGTCAGTTGAATTTGAGGACTACTGCAAGGCCAACAATATCATTACCCTCTGTCTTCCTCCTCATTCATCTCATATTACCCAGCCACTTGATGTCGGGGTCTTCAGCTCTCTTAAAAAGGCATATGGCAGTGAAATTAATATGTACTCCCGGGTCCATATTAATCACATCACTAAGGTCGAGTTCTTTCACGCATTTCGTAATGCCTATAAGAAGGCTATGACTAAAGACAATATCGCCGGAGTTTTTCGGGGTGCTGGACTTATCCCATTCGAGCCGGAAGCCGTCCTTTCTAAGCTAGATGTCAAGCTACGGACGCCAACACCCACGGGCCCCCCTGATGATAATGCTAACCCTTGGGTCTCTCAGACGCCACACAACCCGACTGAAGCCCTCTCTCAGTCTGCGCTGGTTAAAACTCGGATCCATGATCACCAAGGAAGCTCCCCGACACCCATTTTTAAGATGGTTGATCACTTAACGAAGGGAGTAGATGAAATGGCTTATAAGATGACCCTTTTAAAGGCAGAGGCACACGATCTTCGGAAGGCTAATGAGGCCCTTAGCAAACGCCGGAGGGCTAAAAAAACCCATGTCCGTCAAGGAGGTATGCTTACTGCAGAGGATGCACGGGATATTTTGACTCAGAAAGAGGTTAACAAGCAGGTAGCGCAGGATATGTATAAAAATCAGGGTGGCTATAGGGAAAGGCTAGCGACTGTGCAGCGCTGTAGTAACTGTGGCAAGCCTGGCCATAATGCGCGAACATGCCAGGAAGATATATAATTATTTAATAAACCCAATTCTGAGTAGTTTTAATTGATTTGTATTGTTATAGTTGTGTAATTGGTCTTGGAAGTGGTGTCGCGTCGGGAAAGTGCGCGAGGTCCTAATGAACCACGTTATGTGGAATTCAATTTCTTTCTTCACGGCTTTATGAATCCTTTGGAATTCCTAGTTATCACGCTAACCCGGAACGCTGCGCTGAGAATGACGAGCTCCTCTCATTTGAAATTCAAAATGAATGGGCGTTGCTATTCCAGGTCCTTGTTGCTAAAATGACACCCCTGAATTGCACTACACATTCTTTGCAGAGTAAAGTTACAAGCCTATGCTCTTGCCAGTTGCACGTAAATGCTGCAAGCCGGTATCCCTAAGCGTTAGTCTTTTCCATCTGAGCATTGTAAGTACCTTTGAGTAATTCCAATGCCGCACGTCTTCCAGTACTAGAATGTCACCCACCTACTGATAGTTAAACACCCAAAGCTTAATTAAAGATTCAGCTATAGTCAGGTGAATTCAAAGGAAACAACGCGCAGAAATATAGCGCCGGTACACAACCACAATGCGAAATTAGCATGATATCTTGCGCAGACATTCCCAATAATCCAAATGGGATGCTATTAGTTGACTTCCAGAGGCCGTATTGCGAGCAATACTTCCGGGTGAATTCTGGGTGTTGTAATAACAGTACCAAAATGAATACGTAGCGCCTTAAGGCTGCGGAGCCCGTACGTTAAACTCCCTGTCGGCCAGTCCATTACCAAAGAGCAATCGGTTAATACAAACTTCAACCTACCACTCCGACCATTCCACAGAAGCAAAGTGCCTGAGCAGCTGAAGCAAATACCCTAATAGATAAGCCAATCGAATCTTTAAAGAAAAAAGAATTTAAATATCCATATGCAGCTGCTAAGCACTTTAGCATTCAGTACAGCAATTTGATCCGTCGACTATATAGAGGTCAAAATCAGCACCAGGGCAACGAAAATCTCAGCTTTTATCAAAGTTGAATATAACATATTAGCAATATAGATCAAACATTTGACAGTTACAGGATATCCTGCTACTCATTAAGTTGTGTGTAAAATAGCCTGGAAAATTCTTACGTTTTGCGTCGCTAAAATTAACACCATAGACCTGCAACTTATCAATATTCTATTAATTAGAAAAGAGTATATTAAAAACTTTATTAAGTGTTGTTTTTCTTTAAAAACAATGGATAGTCACTTTATTGAAGCTTCTCAGTGGAAGGATACAACAATAGAAGCTTTTAAATGTCCATTTGACATATTTGAAGATATTTTAAAAGGGACAATTACTAGTACTCTACAAATATGCAACTAGCATTTAAATAATTAATGGAATTAACTACACTTTTTCGCACACAGGAAAAAAATTCTTGTGTTTTCTTTTCTTCTTGCAAAGCAAAGATGTCACTGCCGATGATCTCTAACATCTTGCAAGCAGAATTTAAGTTCTTGGATTCAGTACGTGTAGCTATCCACTCTTTTGTTATTGACCAAGGAGAGTCATTTTGAGTCTTCCATTCAGATCGTACTTGATACATTATAGTATGTCGAGATACTACTTGCAAATTCACTGTTCGTGCTTTAGTTTTGAAAGGCCCAAAGTATAGAGTTACTCGATACCCTTCCTATTCTTGCAGTTCTATAATACAAAATAATTTCCAAGGCACCCATTCTGTATCATAATTGACAAAGCGAAATCAAGCATTAGTGGTGGACAACAGTGAGATTCTAACATCCCAAATTTGAAGCAATAAGTGATTGCACTTTGGAAATCTGAGACTAAACTATCAGCATCCATGGTGAGTATGAGAGGTATTAAGAGAAAAGCTAAAAGGCAATAAGGAAGAAGGATTTAGAAAATTCTGAGGGCTAGTTTATTTTTGGTGGGAAGTAGACCCTGAAAATCATTATATTCTAGAAACCACAGATGGCCGATTCTATCGATAGTTTATTACCCCCGCTGCAACTATTACAGTATTTCATTCATGTCGACTATTTATTGCCATCGACAGTTGTCAAACGAAGTCACATTTTCGAATGACTCTTCTAATAGCATGTACTCTAAATAGTAATAATAAGATACTTCTGATTGTCTGGTATATTATCCCTATTGAAGATGGTAAAAACTGGTGATGGTTTTTAAAGCATTCGAAGTAGAGTACTTTATTTATTAGTCAAGAGAGAATAGTTATTATCAGCGATCGAGACAAGAGACTTCTTTCAACTGTTTAAGAAGCTCTCTGTTACGTTTGCTTACAGCGTTGTATTCGCTTACGAGTCCAGTAGGGAGAGCTCGCGTAACGAGCGATCCAATCATGTAAATGGCGCAGCGAGCGTTAGCGATCGCTGTAC
>JAJDMY020000326.1:0-48454 GCA_022345705.2 Sabuloglossum arenarium
CCCCCTTCTCAAATCCTATAACTTACATATTATCAAGTCAAAAAAAAAAAAAAAAAAAAATTTGTTCGGTGAATCCTATATTCCTATCTTGTCTAAAACAACCCTCATGCTTTCTTCTTCTTCTTCTTCCTTTCACCTGTCTTATTACAAATAAATAATTTATTTTGGGCGATTTGGTACTGACACTCTCTCCACACAATTTATATGAACCAATACTATATCATTCGAACATTTACTTTTTACAAGTTCGAGTCGAGGCAACGCATCACATTCATCAACAACTAGGCAAGATCCCCATTGAGATAAATTAGTATTTTCCATTGAAGTTAAAGATTATTTTCACCCATAAACCATACGTTTGCTTCATGAAAGAATCATCGTAAGAGAGAGACAGTGTGTGACCAATGATGTATGTGCCCGTTTCTTCGTAAAACCATTAGGGGAGGACACCATCCCCTAGAACCAAGAGCAACTAAAAACAAATTAACCCATGTCAATGATAAGGACATGAGAGATAAAAAAAACTTGTCCGGCGATATCTGATGGATAGGAAATAAAATAGAAAAAGAGCAACGCGGAAGCCAGAACGCCGATGAACATGAAGAATGAAATGATAACAAAATGACCCGTGAGTGCCAGCTGATTGGCGTCTGTGATTCATTTACAATCCAGCGTCAATCTGATCAACGACGGTGCCACCAGTGAAGGTAGCCCAGTCGCGACAGGTCTGCGCCACTACCGCGGGGATCTGCATCTCCGTGATATCATGAGGTCGCTCCTGTAGCATTGTTAGTCGAGAGATCTCTGTATATATTAAAGACGAGGATGACTAACCATGACGTTGATGTAGAGGCCTCCGCTAAGATGCCAGGCAATGTGACAGTGGAACGGCCAGACACCTGGATTGTCGGCATCGATCTGTACCGCCAAATGACCAAGAGGTTCTAGGAGCATCGTGTCTCGTCTGGTGGGGTTCGTTGGGTTGGTTATGGTACCGTCCCATGTGTTGGGACCCTCCGAAAGAATATACATGTTGTGGCCGTGTAGATGCATTGGATGCGCGAACGGGATCAAATTCTGGAAGACGATGCGGATGGTCTTGTTCTCCTGGAAGTCATAGACATTCCACTGCGGGCTGTACGGGTACGAGGTGTTGCCCAACTTGGCGAGGAGTAGGATCGGGTCATTGTAGTCCGCGCGGAAGGTCTGGCCGTTCATGGTCCAGACAGCATGGCCGGTCGCGTTGACTGTCAGATTGATGGCAATGTTCTGGACGACCTCCGCAGGGCCGGGCGTCAGCGGGAACACGGGAACGGTCTGGGTGAGAGGGTCATTGGCGCAGATGGTGGTATCGACGCTGGACTTTGTGGTAGGCGGCTGGGTCGTGTCAGCATCTTCGTAGTAGACAATCGCTAGGGCGTCTGGCGCGTCGGCAAGACCACAAGGAGCACCTCCAACCAATGTGGACCGCATCCACACTGCATCTTGGCTGCTGCCGTTGGCGTGGACGATAACGTCAGTTCGCTGACCAACCTGTTGTAAATTCCATCAGTACAGTCGTAAGATGGCTACCTAAAGGCGCAGTTGCCTAGTCGAAGTGAGGGTAAAAAAAAACTTACAGCTAGTGTGATTACTGTGGCTTCGTATGGATCAATGTCGACGAAGTCGACGGACGAGACGGTCATTACGTGATTGTCGATGCTGAATTTCTGAACGCCATCCGCGCCCGAATTGACCAGGCGCAGCCGAATATTCTTGCCCGAGATGAATTTGAACGTGGACAGTTGCGTATTCTCGGTGCAAGGCGCGCCGTTGGTAATTTTCGAGCATTTGTAGACATTCTTGCCGTTGATCAAATTGTTGTCACTGTGTGGCGGAAGAGATGCCAACTTTTGCCGCCATCGAATAGTTAGTACTTCCCTCTCCTCCGAAAACGGAGCGGATAAAGCGGAACTCACGTCGGTACCAACGACATCCGCCACGATCGTCTCGTAAGGTAGGTGATACCAATCGGAGAGCATGACAGGGCCAAGATCGATGTCATATGGAACATTTGGAGGGCCGTAGACAACCAAAGGACCGCTAGCTCCTCCGGAGTACTGCGCGGAATAATGTGCATGGTACCATGTTGAGCCGTACTGGCTAGCTTGGAATAGGTACGTGAAGGTTGAGCCTGGAGCAATCGGGCATTGCTGCAGAGGTTACGTTAGATAAATGGAGGGGCAGGACAAGCGGGGCAGAAGCACAGAAGGCTTGACTCACCCCAACTGAGGGAACGCCATCGTAATAAGGTGTATCATGCTGAAGGAATCCATGCCTAGTTCGCCGCGCCGCATCAGCACAAAAAGTCCCGCTTCCAGTTGAATGCTAAAAAGGGAAAACAGACAAACGCAGGGAATTAAGTTCGTTATCAAGAAAACTTAAATGGTCTGGAACATGCTGACGGAGATGACGGATGACGGAGGCAACGACGCGATTGTACTTACCAATGTAGAGATGTCCCTTCCGTATCTAGCTGATTATGTACCGTTACCTGGATATAGTCCCCCCAGTTCGCTTCGATAAGGGGACCAGGGAATTGACCGTTGATCAGGATTCCGTTTCGGAGGACTCCATCTGGCGCGAATTGAGCCCGTGCTATGGTGAAGTCATAGTAACGAGTAACTTTGGTCGAGGGGGGCTGGTCCGTAGGATTGGCGGTCTTTGGAGTTCTATCGGGGTTCACATTGCATCAGCTTATGCTTTCAACATTGTGGGGTGACCTTGATGCTCGCGTAAGAGGCATGGATGAAGACTGTGGAGGGAGGAAGGGTCTGTGATCGTGATAGTGGTAGTGACGGGTTTCGGTGAAAGGAAGATGGATGATGCATTGTATTAGGCAAAACAATAAGGTTGGCAACGTACATTGATCCCCATGGAGGAGTTGCACCATAGGGAGCGGGCTATACGAGGACGAGAATTCGAGTCAGCCATGGGAGCAACATTGTTTGTCAAGTATCGTAGCATATGGTAGGGTAGAGGAAGGTTCCTCATGTTATGGGTATATAGATTGCCATGCCTACAGCAGTGGCAGTGACAGTGGAGGAGGCACACGTCTACGGGTTTGGAGTACGTACGCTGCCATCGTTACTTAGAAAGGGCGGAAGGGTAGGTGCCTGCAGGGTTCCCCACAACGAAGTTCCTAGTTTGGTCCACGTAAATTAGCACTTCAATGAGCTGTTTATCGATCCGCTTATTGTCTCATTCCCTCTCAAAACGACGACGAAGATGCCAATGAGAAACGGAGGATAAAGACGCAGGGAGAGAAGTAAAATTTGGAATGGAATGGAGAACAGCCGACATACCATCTTGGGAAACTGCAGCTACGATGCTGGCGGCGAAAATCGACACGTTCCTGAAGATCGTCACGATATTGGGAGCCATGATAAATGAAAACCAGGTCTTTGAAGAAACAACGGGCTGGAAACGAAGGACTCTACTTGGACAATCAAATTGATTTCCCCACAAATGAACGAGACGACAGAGTATGAACGAGGGTTTTGAAGGAAAGGGCTGGTAGAGGTGCCGCCCTGGTCGAATACGACCCTATATGAACGATCAAGCTTACCTCCACAGCCATACTGCTCACCACCGCTTTTTTCTCCTCATTCGCCGAAGCCGATGTGTGGAGGTGGTGGGATGTGGACGTTAGCGGCGGTGGGCTGTCAGCCTACAGGACGCACAGCCCAGCATTGTTATTTTCAGCGTCGTGTGCCATGATTCGAGAATCTCTAGAACCAGCGGCGCTCTCCGTCTTCGGTCTTTCGAGATGGATCACCGAATTGAAATCGATGCTGTTCACTGCCCGACGCGGTACATTTTGACAGTGGTTGACCTGACGCATCCAATGGCGGATTCGACTCCCTCGCTAGCTCTGGACAGGCATAAGCGCAAGCATGCTCAAGCAAGCTCAAGCAAGCTCAAGACAAAGCAGAGCAACTGGTAGGTACGTGCTTCTTGGGCTACGAGAACAGGTTGTGATCGACAAAGTAGTTGTTGGTGGGATTTCCGACACTTTGCATTCCGCAAGGTGGTGGACCAATCGTGCCCCCTCTCAAGCAAAAAAATAGTTATATTTAGCACTTTTTTGAGGAGGCTGGGAAGGAAGATGCGGTGGTGTGAGGGGAAAATGGCGCGGGGGGAGTTAGCTGCAGATCTACCAAAAATAGACAGGGTCCAGCCAGGTTCAGGCCTGCTTGATTGCTAAGCTTATGGTCGAGTTAGGATGCTGTTGACGGTGGGTGAGTTTGTTCGAAAGCAGCATAGACGACCTCCATCAATACATTCCAAAGCCGGAAAAGTGACCACATGTTACTGCTGCAGTCTAATTACTGTGCTTTAGGCTTGGATGATAGGTACACATCATTCTTTCAGTGAGTGCAGTGCATGACGGCGTGAGCGAGCGAACCTTGAATCCTCGTCCAAAGCAATAAAAAACAGGGAAGCCCAGAGATACCCTTTGGAGATAGAGATAGGACTAGCTAGAGCGAAAAAAGATAAAGGAAACGAAGAAACAAGAAAAGCAAGCCCTCTGCCACCCACGTAGCATAACAGCCAGCCATCCTGCAGCCCGCCCCGAAGCCGAAACCCCACCCCGCTCTTTCCCTCCGGCTCACCAACGATCCCGGAGCTCATGTTTTCTTTCGCCATCAATCATGCATCCAGTCACAAAACCCATACCGATACTTCCACATATCCGTACATCGCATCCTGCATCCTGCACCACCATCCATTCATTTGCGCCTTGCCTGAGTCCAGACCACCGCCTTGTCGAGACAGCCATACAGCGACCCGAACCCAATTAACCTAAAAAATATCATCTCAAATCAGAGAGCGACAACCGACATCCCGCGTCCGCTGGTTGTCGGGGATCGTATCGAAAATGGCTGTGCGGGGCTGACTGTGCGGCTGGGCAGGCTGGGCGCACAGGCTGGGCAGGCTGGGCAGGCTGGGCGCACGACAAGTCTGGAATCTTTCCAACCAGCTCTTTTTTCGAGCGAGGGGGGTTGGGCCTATGATGGAAACAAAAAGTGCGAGATTAACTGGCTCTTGGTTCGTCATGGCTATCGCTCGCTTGCTTGGTTCATTCTTCCTTTAATTTGACTCAAAACTTTAAAATTACAATTCCCACCCCTGCATTCGCCTTTCTGCATTATTTTCACTCGCTCTCAATAAACGCGAGCCGTAAATTTATGAAAGTTTCGAGATGAAATTGAAAGACGGGAAAGAGGGAGGAGGAGACGCGCGCGGCGAAGACCAACTTCGAAACCTCCAAGGGACTTGCATTGTGAAACTTCCTCTCAGCATTTAGAATTCACGACTGTCGAGACGTTTTGACAGTTGCCAAGCGCTGCTTGTTAGTCAGTTTGCGTATTTTGGAGAGTAATTAAAAATGTACGGTGGTGAGACGTTTTGTTTTGTGCGTCAAACAGTTGCCAATCGATCGCTGTTTCTATTTTCTCTTAATATTTCTCACCGGCGGCGTTCCCGAGAGATGAGCTCCGCTTTGTGCGCTACAAAGTACGCAGTATCACCTTTGTAAACAAGACAATAGAAAACTCTGCCCCGTATTTCGTAACGCTTCGCTCACTCCGCACGGAGGTACTACACTCGTAAGCTTTAATTCTCCTCACTCAAACCGCAAATCAGACAGGTGCACACATTATTGAGGGGGCGACTCCTAAAATTGAAAGTATGCATCTCGGTCTGGGATATAATGGCGGTGGATAAGGTTATCCGCGCGCGGAAAAGTAACGCATGTAGGATCAAATGATGAGAAGTCGGAAAAGAGGATGAAGGAAAGGAAAAGGACGACTTTGAATAAAATAGTGCAGCAGCAGTAGGATAATTAGTAGGCCTTTTCACTCTTCCGTACTCCGTACGTAGTGCTGAGTTGTTTTTGTTTTGCCACACAAGCACATCGCAATCTCCTCGCCCCCCGGTCCGTCGCGTACTCCGTACCTCTCGGGCGGGATGATGCTGATACGATACATCAGATCATCGCATGGATATTAAGCAATTTCAGGCGAAAGGGAGAAGAGATTCACCACTATGACATCGCACTATGACTGCACTATGACTACACTACTGCTCCGAACTGCTGCTCGGTTCCATACATCGACCCCGATCCGGGATCCCCTATACTGCACCGTAATCCCAACTTCCCCTTCGACAACTCTCTTCTGTGTTACTCCGTACTCCGGTCCCAATAGCTGGTAAAGTGGGACGATGAGGGAAGGTAGTCCATGCCGTAACGAGAAAGGCGAGGTCAGGGTCCGGAAAGTCCGGAGGATGACACAAGAAGAACAGCGAACATGCAAAGCGGAGTTGCTTTACAAATCCAAAATCTCAAATCAATTGTGCTGAGCTGATTAGTTGGGTTTCTCCCATGTCATCGAGCAGCACAAGATGATGTTGTTTCCTTTTTATCATCATCTCTTGCTATGTTGGTTGTCCGTCGGGAAGATCAAAGGTACCAGCTCGCCAGCGCTTTGATCCCAAATCCTTGGCTCTCCGCTGATCTCGGAGTTGGGGTTGCGGATATGGATTTGAGTCTCAGCGCCTCATCCTTGCCAAGCGCGCGCCCTCCCACCTAAGAAACAAGCTTTCGCTCCCGGGGTCGCTGCTCGGCTTTGTTTAGTGGGCTGCACAACCAGCACCGAAAAAAGTATCTTGCGGTACTCCCCTGTCCCGTGCCTTAGTCCCAAGTCACTTTATTAGTGCTGCACACGTTCGACATACAACGAGCCGGCCGGAGAAGCCGCCGCCATCTTCGATCTCGAAGCAAATGAGCAAAAAAGCAAGAAAGATAAAATTGAGCAGCGGTTCCCGTGTGATGGCTTGTGGATGTACTCCGGACGAGAAAATGTGTAGTGTGGTCTTATGTTGTTTTTTTATGTAGTGCGAAATGCGCTGCACCCGGACGGTACTTACGGACTGGGATACATAGGACAGCGCGGAGTTCACAGGAGTAAGGCTACCCGAATCGACGGACGGATAACGAACGCGGGAGCAGCCAGTAGCAGCCAGCCAAGGGTGGGTCTTGTCTTGCGAACAACAGCAACCACAGCCAACAACCCGGACGGGATAGCAATATGCGCAGTGTGAGTGTATCGTGTATCGTCAGAAACAAGGACCAGACAACAAAAACCCTTTTCCATAGCAATAGAAATAGTCCTACACATGTTATGCCTCGGGTTCAAAACCGTCTCGTGCCCATACAGCAAACTTTTGTACCTTACTTCAATAAATCTCCGAAGTAATGAGTTAGCAGGGAAAAAAAAGAAAAACAAATGCGGGCGCGAACGCGTTGTCCAAAATATGATCGACCGAGGCTCACTTTCCCTCTCTCGCCCGTCATAGCTCATCAGCTCTAGTTTATCCTGCATGGGGATCAAAGATTTTCGAGGCTTATGCGCGAGAAAGAGAAATGAAATCATTCGATGGCTTTTTTTATATCCGCCGGCGTGATCTTACTCCGCTTTCGCTCGTATTATCATCATCATGACCGTTTTCAGCGTTCGGGTACTTCGTACACTAGTCCGCCAACAAGTGCGAGAGCATGTCACTCAGGCACAGTCACACTTCACTGCGCCCTCGCTGCGACTTCATAATAATAATACATTGTATGTAATTTTAGCCTGACTGGAGAAGCGCAAGCGTTAGCGAGCCTATCCCACGTAAACATAATTTTATTTGAAGCGCTGCGGCTCGTTGCGCCGCATCGCTATTGGGCGCGAAAACGAACTGCAACCACCAACGTACGTTGATGGACACAGCTTTCCCTAGACCCTTTGAAAGCCTTACTTGTCTGATTGCTTGCTGCGGGCAGAGCTGAAGGCATGAAATCGAACTCCGATCCCTGCGCCAACAATCCTAAATTGGTTTCGCTGTGCCGGGGCGGACCCCCAATTGCGAGATAGCAATGACGGGACCGGATTCCGCACAAGCGCCCTCGTTGTTGCTGGGCTGCTGCGTTGGCAAATTCCAACATGCCAATTTTGCTAGGTTTCGAGGGCTTAGCCATCGCAGTTGGCATATCCATATCCTATGGGGGATCAGATCCCTTCTAAGACTACGGCCGCTACAGCCACAGCAGGCACCCCCTATTCCTGGGTTATTTTTTAATAATGCACTTCTTTTGCATAGCACGCTCTTTACGCGATGCCAGCACCCGATTTAGGAAGTGCTTGTAACGTGGACACCATCCAACGACCGAAAACGGGCATTCGATGGTTTCAATGCTCAATTGGGGCAGCACTACAGTACAGCCGCACGAGGATGCGAGGTTGCCTGGTCCCGATCCCTAGCATCGTTCCATTGGGAACAATATTTTCCTCTCGCCTGTGGTGCACTACCATGTATGAGGAAAGTACCTCATCTCACCTCACCGTCACATTCGTCACCATGAGATAAGAGGAATTTGGAAAAGCTGTGCACAAGGTTACGGGGTTCGTAGGTCGGGTCCCCGGTTCCCGAACGGGAGCCTAATGCCCAACACCGCAACCAACCACAAGCCCCCTAACCCCCCGGGTGTAGCGAGATCGTTTCGGATCGTCGGAGCACGTTCGGTCCTGCTATTGGACCTTGTGGACCTGAACAGTAGAAGGTAGAGCTTGCACATTCCTCGCTACGACAACGTACATGGCGCAGGACAACAGAATTCGGTGCAGGCTCTTCATCGCAGCATTGCTGCTGGGGGCTGGTCTGCCAATGACTCAACTGGATAACGAGAACACGGAAAGATCGAGAGCTTGATCGGGTGTAACTCTCACGCCGCTACATTACACCTTTTCTTTTTCTCTCGCTTTGTTGACGTTGTTCGTCTGAAGTACCCGCAACGAATCTAGCGCGCGCTCCTGCTTCATAAAAATTTATGTTCTCGGATAGAGAGGGAGAATCAGTGACAGAGAGACATGCATGAGAGCCAGCGGTGGATTCATGCTCCAGTCCCCGGTACCGGTGGCGCTTTTGAAAGTTCCATCTATCGGGGTTCTTGTTTCTCCTAACCGGCTCCTTCCACTAGGATATGGCTCCGCTCCGCCTCGATTGAGATAGGTCCATCCATGCATGCAACTATTTCGGATCAGAAGAGATGGGCTGATGCTGTGAATACGATGACCCCAGCTCCGCCACCTCGGCATTCACCTTGGCTGGTCTGACTATGGCATTGATTCCCGGCATGAGCTTATCAAGCGTGGAGTTTCACTTGCCCTCAGCTCGCGAGGAGGGGTGCTTTGGAAGGAGCGCCAGGCCCTAAACTGGTGTGGCAAGATTAGCACATCATCAAGTGAAACATTTTACTCATAAGTGTGCTAAAGCGGGACGGGTACAAATATCGGTGATGCTGTCAGTCTCAACAGGGTCAATTTCTTCTCCTTTCCCAACTCAAGATACTGAACTGACACGGACCATCTGGTCTCGATAGACGGAAGTAGTAACAGATCAGTCAAGGCATCATTCTGCCCTCTTCCTCCTTACCTTCTTTCACCCTTCCACCGGACACGCACATACCATACATAAAACATCCCAGTCGCTGTCGTCCTTCACTGAAAACAAACTGTCCCTTGCTTCGGTACCAGCCATCCCTGCTGCATCATCTCTGCTGGGTCATACTTTAGCAACAGATACCCACATCATCGACTCCTTCCGTCACACAACACGCCTGCTTGCATCCACTCGTTCTACATCAGTCGTGTGTGAACCCTTCCACTCGCTGAACATCTTGAAGGACTCTTGCAGTACCATCTCCTTCACCAGAGGCTGCTCTTGTCTTATCTTTAGCACTTTCCTACCAATCTTTTGAGTTCATCAAGCTCACCCGTACGACATCATGATGCATATTTTCCTCTTCGGCGACCAAACCGCCGACCAATTCACTTTTCTTCGAAAGGTCTTTGCCTGTAAAGATCATGTACTCTTGACTTCCTTCCTTGATCGAGTCAACGTCGCTCTCCGAGAAGAAGTTACACAGCTACCACGGATCACGCGGCAGCACATCCCAGATTTTTCCTCTGTCCAAGAACTTGTCATTCGACATCATGATAGTGGAGAGGCTATTCCCGCGGTTGAAAGCACGATCCTGTGCATTTCACAGCTCGCTCATTTCATTGGGTGAGTCTATCTACTCTCCGCTTTCTCTGCAGTTTCTCATAACAACAGATATTTCGAGGAACGACCGTCAGAAACGTTCAGTGCCTCGAACACACGCATTCTCGGACTATGTACCGGACTGCTTGCTGCCGCAGCCGTCGCCTCAGCCCGATCGCTCACAGATTTGATTCCACTCGCCGTCGAGGCAGTTCGGATTGCCTTCCGAACAGGAGTCCATGTCAGCACCACTTCAGAGGCATTGGGCCAAACGAGCCGGGCACGAGAGAGTTGGTCAACGATTGTCACCGGTGTCTCTGAGCAAAGTGCCAAAATTGCAATCGAACATTTTCACAAGGAAAACGTATGTACCGTTGGCATCTGATCTTAGATCATTAACTAAGAGTTCATAGGCGATTACAACGTCGAATCAGACGTATGTCAGCGCGGTTAGTAATGTGGCCATCACCGTCAGCGGGCCTCCGTCCACTTTGCGGCGACTACTCAACGAATCGGCGGCTTTCCAGAAGGCCAATCACATTGATATTCCAGTATATGGGCCGTATCACGCGCCACATTTGTATGGAAATTCTGATGTGAAGAAAATCTTACGAAATGGTAGCTTTGAGAGTCTCCTGTCATCAAAGCCGCGAACATCGATCCACTCCGCGCTTACCGGAAAGTGTCTCAGCGCAGATACTACTCTCCAACTCATCGAACAGATGTTGGAAGAGATTCTGAGACAGCCGGTACGATGGGATCAGATGCTGAAGGAGTGTATCTCTGACGTTTCTGCATCCGGCCGCTCGCATTGCCGTGTTGTCGCACTTGGCGTCACCAACGTCGCGAACAGCCTCGTCACAGCACTGAAGACCAGCGGAGCTCCATGTGTGACTTTGGAAGAACAATCAGCATGGAGATCTGCAAACTCTCCAAATGGTGGTCCGTCTGGTCGCCAAACGAGTTCCAAGATCGCGATTGTTGGTATCGCTGGAAGATTCCCAGGAGCAAAGGATCACGAACTTCTTTGGGAGCTCCTTTGCAAGGGATTGGATGTTCATCGGGAGGTGCCTCCAGATCGATTCGATGCCCAAGCACATTGCGATCCTTCTGGTAATGGACGAAATAAAAGCCATACCCCATACGGTTGTTTCATTGAGGAGCCTGGTCTGTTCGACCCACGCTTCTTCAGCATGTCTCCGCGAGAAGCAGCACAAACCGATCCCATGCAGAGACTTGCTTTAGTCACCGCATATGAAGCTCTCGAGATGTCTGGCTACCAACCAAACAGAACACCATCCACAAGAGCCCATCGCATCGGAACATTCTACGGTCAAACTTCCGATGATTGGAGAGAAATCAACGCGGCGCAGAACATCGACACCTATTTTATTACGGGTGGCGTACGAGCCTTCGCCCCTGGTCGGATTAACTACTTCTTCAAGTTTAGTGGACCGAGCTTTTCCATTGATACCGCATGCTCTTCCAGTCTGGCGGCTATCCAACTCGCTTGCACATCGCTCTGGGCAGGAGACTGCGACACAGCCGTCACTGGTGGTCTCAATGTCCTTACCAATCCCGATATTTTCTCTGGACTCAGCAAGGGACAATTCCTCTCCAAAACTGGCTCCTGCAAGACTTATGACAATGATGCCGACGGATATTGCAGAGGCGATGGAGTTGCCAGCATCATTCTGAAGAGAATGGAGGACGCGATCGCGGACAATGACAACATCCTTGGATGCATCTTGGGTGCAGCTACCAACCACTCAGCCGAGGCTGTTTCTATCACGCATCCTCACTCCGGTGCCCAGGAATTCTTGTACAAGAAGGTTTTGGACGAAGCAGGTGTCGACGCTCATGATATCAGCTATGTCGAGATGCATGGAACTGGCACTCAAGCAGGCGACGGAATTGAGATGACCAGTGTCACTAATGTATTCGCACCCCCGAATCGTCGACGACGTGTCGACCAGCCTCTCTACCTCGGCGCCATCAAGGCAAACATTGGTCACGGTGAAGCTGCTTCTGGTGTTAACTCACTCGTCAAAGTGATGATGATGCTCAAGAATAATGCTATTCCACCAAATGTCGGAGTTAAGAAATCCATCAACAAGAATTTTCCTAAGGACTTGGGTGAGCGTAACGTCCATATTCCTTTCCAAAAGACGCAATTCTTGCGACAACCGGGACAAACACGACGCGTGTTCTTGAACAATTTCAGCGCTGCAGGTGGCAATACTGCCTTGCTCCTCGAAGACGGACCAGTTAAGCAGCTCCAGGGAATTGATCCTCGATCTACCCATGTTGTTTCTGTTTCAGCCAAGTCGCTCGCGTCACTTAAAAAAAATATCCAGCGTCTGGTTTTGTATATTGACCAGACTCCGAACGTGTCGCTGGCTAGTTTAGCATACACGACTTGTGCTCGTCGCATCCAGCACAATTATCGTGTAGCTATCACAGCCTCTGATGTCCAGAAAGTCAAAGATGGGATGATGTCCGCGTTGAATGGCTCCTTGAGTCCAATTCCTGCCGTGCCTGTCAAGGTCGCATTTGTGTTCACCGGACAAGGCTCGCATTATGCCGGGCTTGGCAAGGCTCTCTATCGGGAATCGACACAATTCCGATCCGACATCGAGCAACTCGACCACCTTGCTTTGATTCAGGGACTGCCGTCATTCTTGCCGCTTATCGATGGTAGCGTTGCAGATCTTCAAACCTTGTCGCCAGTCATTGTCCAGCTCGGCCAAGTTGCTGTCCAGATCGCCCTTGCGCGCCTATGGTCTTCCTGGAACATCAAACCATCGGTTGTGCTTGGCCACAGCTTAGGTGAATACGCTGCATTGGTTGTTGCTGGCGTTCTCTCTGCTAGCGATGCCATATATCTTGTTGGCAACCGCGCAAGACTTCTCACGACTAATTGCACGCCTGGTACGCATGGCATGCTCGCGGTTAGAGGAAGCGTCGCCTCTATTCAAGATGTGCTTGGCGATAAGAAATTTGAGGTCGCTTGCGTGAATGGCCCTGAGGATACCGTCCTAGGTGGTCTTGCAGCTGATATTGCAATTGCCGCAGATGAGCTCGCAGCTTGTGGGTTTAAGGCAACGAAACTCAATGTTCCGTTTGCCTTCCATACATCTCAGGTCGATCCCATCCTTGCTGGTTATGACGCTGTCTCTGCTTCGGTTACCTTCAATAAACCATCTGTGCCTGTGATTTCGCCACTCTTGGGCGAGGTTATCCAAGAAGCAAATGTCTTCGGGCAGGAGTATCTTCGCAAGCATGCAAGGGATACTGTTGATTTTGTCAGTGGTCTTCGCGCTGCTGAACGCGAGATGTTGATCGACGCGAAGACTGTCTGGGTTGAGATTGGACCTAACCCTGTTTGCTCTGCCATGGTCAAGTCGACTATGCCCGCTACAGCCACCACTCTGGCATCTCTCCGCAAGAACGAGGATGTATGGAAGACTATAGCTACGACGCTAAACGTGCTTCACAGCAGTGGATTGGCAGTCAACTGGAATGAGTACTATCGGGAGTTCGAGCCTGCACTCAACCTTTTAATCCTTCCGACCTACAGCTTCGACGATAAGAATTACTGGTTGCAATACACGAACAACTGGACATTGACCAAAGGGGATGTACGTCAAGTCGCTGCCATTGAGGAGGCTCCTAAGCTTCAAACTACCACTGTCCAGAAAATTATTTCCCAGGACTTCAAGGGAGACAAGGGTACTGTTGTCATCGAGTCTGATTTGTCGGAGCCCAAGCTCAATGCCGCTGTCAGTGGTCACATGGTCAACGGTGTCGCCCTCATTGCTTCGTCCATCTACGCGGACATTGCTCTTACCATCACTGATTACCTTCACGGGCGACTCCGACCGAATGCGAAAAATGTCGTCTGTAATGTCCGTAACATGGAGGTGTTCAAGCCTTACATTGCGAAGGTTACACCTGGTGGTCCGCCACAGCTTCTTCAAGTGTCTGCCTCTTCTGATCTCGCAGTTAGCAACACCGCCAACTTGGTGTTCACTGGCATCACACCCGGCGGTTCAAGGGTTGAGCATGCGAAGTGTATCGTCGAGTTCGGTGATTCTGAAACCTGGCTTGCAGAATGGGAACGCAACGCTTTCTTGGTGCAGACTCGCGTTGACATGCTGAAGGATCGCATGGTTCGAGGAGATGCCCACAAGATCCTCCGCGGAATGGCCTACAAGCTTTTTGCAGCTTTGGTCGACTACGATACCAAGTTCCGTGGTATGGAAGAGGTTATCCTTGACAGTGCTCAACTTGAGGCCACCGCTAAGGTGTCCTTCCAGACAAAGGAAACTGATGGAAATTTCTTCTGTAGTCCTTATTGGATCGACAGTGTCGCTCACATTGGTGGTTTCATTGTCAACGCAAGTGATGGTGTTGACTCGAAGGCCCAGGTTTTCATCTCTCATGGCTGGGAGTCGATGAGGTTCGCTCGCACATTGGAGGCTACAAAGACATACCAATCTTATGTCAAGATGCGTGTCGGTGCCAATAAGATAGCTGTCGGAGATGTCTATATCTTCGATGGAACCGAGATCATTGGTGTTGTTGGTGGCTTGAAGTTCCAATGCATTCCGCGCACACTCTTGAACACCTTCCTTCCGCCAGTTGGAGCTGCCAGGGTTGCACCTGTTGCTACCCCAGCACCTCGTCCACGAACGCTCTCTCCACCGAAGATCACTATTACCTCCAGCAAACGCCAATCGACTGTATCTAGACGTAAGCTTTCAGTTGCTCCCAAGAAGGCATCATCGTCTCTTGTTGAACGCGGTATCAACATTGTCGCTACCGAGGTGGATGTGGATCTCGCTGAACTCGATGATGAAAGGGCCTTCATTGATCTTGGTGTTGACTCCCTTATGGCTCTTACCATTTCGGCCAAGTTCCGTGAGAATTTGGATCTGGAGATTCACTCTACTCTCTTCACCGATCATCCAACTGTTGGGGACCTTAAACGATTCCTCGCTTCACAGGATTCCGATAGCGCAGCTGAGAGCTTCGACAGTTCTGACTCTGAAGGTCTCCCAGAGACACCCGGCCTTGATCATGGCAGTGAAACTCCAAGCACGCAGCCCAGCTCTCTCACTAGTGGTGCGGAGTCTCCAGAGCTCCAAGGCGAAGAGACTTCTAGCATTGTTCGGACCATCATTGCGGGTGAGATGGGTGTTGATATCGAGGAGCTCGCTGGTTCTACAAATCTTGCCGACATGGGTATGGATTCACTCATGAGCTTGGCTATCATTGGTTCTCTCCGCGAGAAGATGGGAGTTTCTCTGGAGTCATCCTTTCTTACCGACCACAACTGCCTTGAGGACATCGAAAGGGCACTTAACCCCAAGCCAAAGACGACTACTCTCACTACAGTTAGCGAGAAACTGAAGATGGCAATTCTCCCACAGGCAAGCTCGGTCTTGTTGCAGGGTAATTCCAGAACCGCGACGAAGAAGCTTTTCCTTCTACCAGACGGCTCTGGTTCAGCAACATCATATGTTCACATCCCTCTCATCCGATCTGACACAGCGGTCTACGGTCTTAACTGCCCGTACATGAAGAATCCAAAAGAATACACTTGCGGCATCGAAGGTGTCTCTGAACTCTATCTTGCTGAGATCTTACGGCGACAGCCCAAGGGCCCATACTATCTTGGTGGTTGGTCCGCTGGTGGTGTTGTCGCTTATGAAGTATCCAAACAGATCATGGCAACTGGTCAGAAGGTTGAGCGTCTCCTTCTCCTCGACGCACCTTGTCCAGTGAACCTTGAACCCCTTCCAGCTCGTCTTCATCAATGGTTCGACAAGATCGGTCTTCTCGGCAATGGCAGTCCCAAGGGAACTCCCGATTGGCTCCTTCCCCATTTCGACGCTTCCATTAAGGCACTCACCGCTTACAACCCCGAGCCTATGGACCCTAAGAAAGCACCAGTGACTTATGCTATATGGTGCCGCGATGGTGTATGCAAGAATCCTGGCGATCCACGACCTCCACCACAGTCGGATGATCCATCGAGCATGAAGTGGCTCTTGGATAACAGAACCGATTTCGGTTGCAATGGGTGGGATCAGCTTCTCGGTTCTAAGAACATGATCAACAGTAACATGGGTGGCAATCACTTCACGATGATGAAGGATCCTTTAGTAAGTCTTATCGTCCTTATTATATACTCATTATAATCACTAACAGTATTCTACAGGCAACTGAACTTTGCCGTCATATCCAGACGGGTCTCGCATAGATCTCCTGGTCTACACATTAATGTCTCCTTATTTTCCCTTTGTTCAGCAGAAGAATGTCTTTCCATCCGCAGGCTTCAGATGAATGTGGTGGCGATCGCACTAAATAAATTTAGCAATTTCTTTATCTTTTTCTCTTGGGGTTTTGGAAAATTTCAGGATTTACGGCCGTCGTTTACATTGACCAATTCGCTTTCCTTTTATATTTGTTTGATATGTATTGAGATCAATAATTAATGTCTTGTTCTACTCAGCATTACCCTTTTGTCTATCCCACGCGAATAGCATGTGCTCTCAGATAATAATCACACTCCAGCCCAGCCACCCTTCTTCTACAAGCCTCCATCGAAATAGGGTTATATTCATTGCGAAGTATCACCCTGATTCTGAGCCTGCATTAGTCTTTCGTTTAGGGTATACTGGGTTTAAATGAATCATTTTTTGCAGGTCTTGCATTTTTTTCGTTTGTTTGTTGTAGGGATTCGTCTTTTTTTATGTCTGCTGAATTGTTCAAGTTACTACTAAATTAATCATATTGTCATTTGTGAATACGTGTTGCCTGAGTGAAGTGACTTGAACATGTGCTTTTGAACTTGTTTCATACGCTTCAAAGTTAACAGTTCCTCCTCCGTGAAAAGCAATACAGAAGCATTGGCACATAATTCAATATTACATATGTACTTCAAAGTTGTCAGTAGGCTTCACGGTCATATACACTAATATTTACAACGTTGCAATAGTTCTATAGTCGTATAAACTCTGTTTCCTAGAAGTGTATTATTGCGAAACGAACGTGGTGGTCGCGACGCAAATCGCTAGTCAGCATTCCGCTCCGCTCCCGCAACACTTCATTTCATCGACGCATAGAACAAAATGAGAATTCTGACTACATGGCAAAAACCTCCAGATAATACAAACCACTTCCCACAATCCTAACGTCCTGTCAAAACCAAACCCCCCCTCCACTACATCACTATTCTCCATCTCCAAATACGAAGTACTCAGCCCTAAATCTCTAAATATAGACAACCCGAACACGAGAATCCTCCGAATCCGCAGCTCGCCCGGAGGAGATGGAAGAACCCTAAATGAATGAACGAAATGATCCCCGGAGATGAACCCGACGAGATCAGACGACCTTATTTTCGTTCAGTCGGTCGAAAATAATAATAATACGGAGCAACTTGGCAGGAGACAAGGGGCGGAGTTCCAGCTCTATATCTGCGTTTTGCACAGCCACCCCGAGTGATTTCGGGGAAGAGGTCCTCTGACCAACCACGAGCGAACTCGGTTGAATAGATGTGACGATGGTGAAAGTCACCGAAAGTACAGCTTTGTACTGCTCATAGGTGGAAATTTGTGAGAGAGTTGATGAGGTAGTAAGGTAGGGGATGAGAAGAGGGGAAGGAAATGAGATGAAAGAAGGGTGAATGTAGAAGGTAAATGTAATCAAGCAACTTCTATAACATGTTCACCGTCTGGCTGTCTAACTGACTGACCGTAGATGTAGCTAAGATTTAACTATCCAAACCCTCTTTCTTGCCTCACTATCAAAAACGCCAATAACATCAATAACCGTCATCACCATGCTGTCGCAATCGCTGATAGTGAAGTTCCTCCTCCTCCTCCTCTGCCTAACGCAAGTATCCTCCCATCCCCAGTATCCAGATCCCTCCAGCTAACAGCCCAACAGCTCCCTTACCACCTCCCTCCCCCAAGACACCGCTACTGCTTCCGCCACCGCTGACAATATCTCTATCATCCCTCCCCTCTACCCAACATGCGAACCCACCCTCACAACAACCACCATCATCTCCATCTATTCCTTCCTCAAACCTCACTCCTGCTTCACCTCCACCGTCACAGCCCAGAAGTCCGGGTGTCCGCCACATGTCGAATTTTGTCTTCGCCCGACATGTACGACGACATCAACGTCGACGGTGCCGTGTAAGGATGCTTGCTGTCTGATTACGCCTACAGTTATGGTGGTGGAGCCGACATGTACACCGCAGTGTACGTCAGGGTGTGCGACGGATGTGGTTACGGTTACGGCGTGTTGATAGGGGGGCAGAGGGGGAATAGACGTTTTGTTTGTCTGTATGTTGCGGTGGTGAAAAGATACCTTTCTCTTTTCGTTTTTGTTCTCTGGGGCATCTTTCTACTTAACGTATGGATTAAAATTCATCAGATCAGATCCGGAGTTACGCTGAGATTAATGCTTTGACAGAGCGATGGAGAGTGTCAATGCTTCACCTTCTTCTGTGCCATCCCGAGCAGCACCCTCTTGCATACATTCCTCAAGAAGGCAGCTCTCGGTATTACGACACCCTGAAATGGTGCGGCCACAACCGCCAGACAAGTGCAGCCACACCCTGCCGCCGCCGCGATTCCATATCTCGCCCCTACGCCTTTCGCAGGATTTTACACCTACCTTTTGTATCTAATATTAGCAATAAACAATGCCTTTAATTCCTTTTTCTGACCAGCTCTTCTCGACGAAAGCAGAGCTAATCGACAGCACCCAGCGTAGCTGCCCACATGACTTTGCTGCAACAATCTCCCAGTCTAAAAAGAATGAAGATAGCAGCATTCTAGCCTTTGCCGTAATGTACTGCCACCTCCCTCGTCCCCGGGCTTAGGATGCGGGCATATTCTTCTGGACTGCCGATGGGAGAAAGACGAGTTCCATCTGTGATGTCCATCTTCATTGACAGCGTATCAGACTGGTCCCGGTGCTCCACCAGTAGCACATACACAGCTTGGATTGCTCCTCACGAACCTGCCATTAAATTAAAAAAAAAAAAATCAAAGGAATGTCCATAGGGCTCGTTGAGAACGAGAAGAGGTAAAACACTTGCTTGATTCGTAGCGTACGTAGGGAAGTAGCACACACATATAGTATATAAAGTAGAATTGACAAACTTGAAGGTCGAAATCGGCACAAACAGAAGGATGAGGCCTAGGCAGTGTGGCGAAGGGTATGTAGCATACCCAGCGGATTCATTCACGCTCCCGAGCAGAATACCCGCAACACCTAAACAAGACAAACAACAGGGCTCGAAAAACGAACGGGTGCACTTCCCTTCAACTAGAAGATTCATCTTCATTCAAAATCCTAGTTTGGTGACAGTAGACACCCAGGACCAGATTGCTGGCACAAGCAACAAATACCACAGAAGGCGGCGAGAAGGAAGATGCTTGATTTGATGTATGCTATATAGCGAACTCAATGATACACGCTGTCTTGTTTCCATCACCTTGCGCATCCCCTGCGGCAAGGGTGTGGCCGCACCATTCTGGGGGGTGTGGCCTCACCATTTCAGGGTGTCGTAATACCGAGAGCCCGAAAGAATAGCCACCTGCTGAGCACACACAAAAATTATATTCGAGTAAAAGCGACTAATGGTGCACTGAGATGGTACGAGAGATATTGCTTGGAATTGGAGGTATATAAATGGAGATTTGGATCGGCCCAAGAATGGTGGGAACGGTTGCAACAGAGGCGACAGAGGCAACGGCTAACTACTTCTTCTTATGGAGAGGTTGCTAGAGGAGCTATTGCGGTTTTACCGTGAACAAAGCGTAGTTTATGATAACCTCGATTGCGAGTTTTTCCCGTCTACTTATATATAGGCGGGTTCTCAACGACTGATAGCTAGGACAGGTGACCACCGGCAGCAATACACAGAGGGAATAGGGAAAGGAGGCTCCCGGTAAAACCACGCGAACGAAAAGCAACAGCAACGCCAGCAACGGAAGGAATTTCGCGGTAAAACCGCAGGTAACGATATCCGGTAATCGCTCTCCATCGGCAGCACACGTAAAGTCAATGACCAATAGTAAAACCGTGGGCCAGATGGGAAGCGATAATGAAAGCAGAACCGAGAAAGGACAGTCACCAACGTGGCAACGCGGATACCGATCCGTGACGACGACGTTCGATGTAACGCGTAATCGGTGGTAAAACTGCAGTGCAAGTCCGTAAGGCCTTAATTGGAGCTTTTTGAATGCGTTATGCGGCATGGGAGAAACGCAAAGTAAACGAGCCAAAGGAAGGACAGAAATGGTTCGTCCGCCCGATAAAGGACGCAGACTCGGAAGACACCACGGTTATGAAAAAATCCGCTCCTCAGGGCAGGAACCAAAGACGGGAAAAAAGGAAGAAATCAAGAAAGGAATATCCGCTAAAAAGCCAGTTATTCCCACGGAGAAGAAAGGCTAATCGTAGTGGTGAAAATGGGTATCGGTTGATCATCCAAAAATGGAGAACTGACGGCGGGAAAAAAAAAGTCATTAGACGGGATCACTGACCCTTTCAATAGATGGTTAATAGAACACCAAAAGGGAAGGGTGTCAACGAACTGACCCCCGGCCCCGTGGCGCGGGTAGCCACACCTCAGTGGGGGCATAGTGTCACGATCGCGAACAGCGGCCTACATATTCGACCGAAACTGCGATGTGGCCTACGCGGCAACTACGACGCCACCAGTCTCCACCGTCCAGAGGAAGAACCCCAACGGAGATATCCTAAGCTGTATATCCCAACCATAGCCCAGTATCTCTTTCCTAGAAACAAGTATCGGTTTCGTTAATGCCACGATTATGGTACCCTAGACTTGCTCTACCCACCGTCCGGACGGAAACGCCAGTGGACCTCCGTTGTTGCGCTAGATCTTCGCTAACTTTGCTCTTCTCCAGAAGATCGGCGGTGCGGGGCTCCCTGCCATTATATCCAAGGGTTGTAGAGTGGATTAAGCATGTCTAGAATTCACCGCCCCAGGAAATCGCTGTCGGGATTCGGATGGCTTACACCTAGTGTGATCCGTATATTTGGGAGAATCCAAAACCGTGTAGAGTGTCATGCGTGTCGCCGCGGAGATAACCCTACTCGACAAAGGAATTCCACGCTTCTTTCCAGGTATATGCCCTCGAGACGGCCTGGATATTCTCCCATCCCCAAGAGCTAATGTGCTCAGCGTCAAATCCAGTACACCGCCATGTATCTGCATGATTAGAGCAGCAGATATCTAGTACATGTCCTGCAGGGGCCCATGGCATTAGAACTTGCTAGTTTGGCGAGGGGGGGGTGGGGGTTCTGTGTTCACTTCTCAGCCCTGGTGGTGTCGGGCGGTTCATTAGTCGAGTACGCATCAGGAAGCCAACGCTGGGTCTTCCAGAGCCTCAATAGGAGCCCTATACTGCGATGCGATAAACAAGGTATACAACGTGGCTTGTCTAAGAGTATGTGAAATCGTCATCGTCTTCGGGGTGTCGAATCTAACTGCACCGGAGGTTTGCTGCCCAAACCGCAAGTAGATATACATAATGCCGGGAAGCTATCGCATGAATGCCGGGAAGTGCTTAAGGACATCCTAGAGAGCATCCAGAAATGTAACTCTAACTTGTCAGCCGCAATCCATATGGAAAATCAAGACAAATAAGAGGTAGCTAGCGTTGCGGTCAAAGTTACTAGCCCAGTCTTAACGTAGCTTGGTCATTAGATTCATAAAGCCATCCCAAATCCGAGTTATCTCGCCGCAATGGTGCTGCCGTTCTCCAAGGCCAGTCATTTGGATACCGCCACCAACCCAAAAGGAATTCATACCGAGTCCACTCGGATATTACCACCAACCACAGAGAATCCAGAGTTCACTTGGATACGATTACCAACCAAAATGTGATCTATCCAAAGTCAGCTGGATATCACCACCAACTAAAAAGGAATCCATACCGAGTTCATTTGGATATCATCACCAACCCAAAACGAATCCACCACAGGTTCACCCGGATATCACCACCAATACACAAGGAATCCACCCGAGTCCATTTGGATATCACCACCAACTACAAGGAACCCACTCCGGCTTCGCTACTATCGCCCGCGTTCGCCTGCTATTCTGATAACTCATGTCCTCGCGTTACCTACCACATAGAGTGCTGGACAGGGTATGCGTTGCCGGCATTGAATAGTGGAAGGAGTCAGGAACCGAGTTGTTCGAGAAGATCACATTATTAGGGATACTAGCAATAGCGCTTAGGAGAGTCCGTGGTAAGGGTGTTAAGAGCACGTGTTGAAACACGTGTTATCACCAGAGAAACCTATTAGTCAGAGTAAAGCGCAATATTATATCTTTGGCAAAATATGTGATTATGTAAAAGCTTCGTCGATCAGACAGGCGGTTCTTCGGTGAAGCTATCCCGCTCACCAATGGAATGGAGTATCTGCTTGTCAAGCAGAGTGATTATTCCATCCAGTCATTAACTTGGCAGCCGGAGCAGAACACTTCCTTTTGACTTACCTGACTGTATTTCTGCCCCTATTCGTGAGGCTTTGCGTAGATTTCTCTCCTTCGACTCCAACTGCCCTTCGTCCACCATCACACTACCTACTCTGGTAGATGACTAGCCGGCCATTGTGACGAAGCAATCGATAGGTGAGCAGGTGGATGCAGGAATAGCGTAAAGACGTTTTGATAGAGGTAGTTTCAAATATATTTCTTAAGTAGCCACACACATCTCGGGCATCTTGAGCGAATCTCTCGTCATATGGAAACCACCAACGCTCAGGTAATGACTGAGATTAATGTATCGCAGCAGATAGTATGTCGAACACCTCTAGAGTTGGCCCCGTATATCGCCTATAGTGAGCCTCCGGACGGAGGAAGAAAAAAGAGAAATAGGTGCTGACGAAGGCCCTCTAGCCCGGCCGCGCTGCCTTATCCTCATGAAGGCTCAAAGGCTTCTCGGAGGCTCCCGCCTGGACATTGATGTCCGTAAATTGTCTAGTCCACTCGCGTCAGTCCCATAGGAAACTTGTCCTAATGACACTTACCATCCGTATACTGTTCATATATTTTGTCAAGAACCCCTGGGCTCCATAAACGTATGTACCCGGTCTCTAGAAAGCAGATCATTGACATAAAGACGGGCTTTAAGGTTGCCTATCTTGCTTGCCGCCTCTGTAATGGTATTGATCTGAGAAGATAGCTAATTTCGATCATAGCATATACTTGTCTGCTAAGACGTTAGATTTGGGCAGTGGCAGAGCTCTAAATCAGAATGATAGTGGCGAAAGTGGTAGTTGAAGTTCGTGAGGTCTCAACTGATCGCGGCAAGAATGCGCCGCGAATGTGCCTTCAGACTCCGATACGCAATAAAAAAGCAAGCATCGTCAGCCAAGCCAAGCCACCAGAAGCGCCTACCAACAAAGGTCCCATCACAATCACCCAAAAATCCAAAAACAGCCCACCCAATCATCTCCGACCACTCCCCTGCCAAGCGCCCGCTCGAGACATGAGAGCCTGTGGGAACACCAACCTGCAGATATGCGTGGTGCGCTGATTGGGCAATGGAGGGTTGTTGGTTATATGTGTAAGCGCTGTGGTTAATCTGGGTATGTTGCATGGAGGGCTCACGTAGGACGCGCAGGTGATAAAACTTGTCGTGGGCCCCGAAGAGTTTCTAGGTGTTTGAGAGAGAGGGCGAGATTCATCTTCTTTCTTTGAACAGTTCTACTCTCTTCATCTTTAAAGTCCTGGTAAGAACAGAGCTTGCTGGTGATAATGTCGTTGTCGTCGAGATTATCGCGTTTGCTCTCCACCGCGCTAGTCATCTCAAGTGAGTTGCTCTATTTTTAGCTCAGGAGAGCTTTTAGGATTCAAGGATAGCTGACGGCAGTTCAACACCACGACAGGTCTCTTCACCACAACCGCAACAGCAAATCCCGCAGCATCAACCTTCATCGTCCCCGGCGCGCAAGACAATAACAACTTCACCTTCTCCCTCAACGTGCCCAAGGACAGCGATGATTTGTATTTCCGTCTGGAAGGCCCAATCGGGAATTCGTGGTTGGCAGTGGGGGCGGGGGATCGCATGGCGGGGTCGTTGATGTTTGTTGTGTATGCTGCGTCGGCTGCTGGTAGTGAGTTCTCTCCTTCTTTTAAGCCTACGTGTACAAGGGGTTGAATAGATGGCTGATATTTTCGTCGTGATTTTAGACATAACCCTCAGCCCACGCCTCGGGACGTGAGTTCCCCTCATCCTTCAATCCATAAACCCACCGAGGCATTCTCTCCCTCTCAAGCAAACAAGCAGACGACTAACCCGTCCCATTACAGAGGACATGTCGAACCCTCCTTCGACCCCTCCATCAACATCGACGTTCTCGAAGGCTCCGGCATCTTCAACCTGACCTACGTCGTCAATGCCGTATGCCACAACTGTCGACAATGGAAAGGCGGCGCGCTGAACTTCAACACGACGAATCAGCCCTGGATCTTTGCGGTGGGTCCAGGGAGACCGCTTGCGAGTAATTCAAAGAGTGCAAGCATTGGATTGCATTATAATTATGGTGGGTCTTTGCTCGCTACCCTCTCTAGCACTCTTATTGATGACCTTGTGCAGGAGAATTCACAATGGACATGATACACGCCACCGGCGAAGCTGGCGTCCCCGGCCCCTCCTCCAGCATCTCTGGCGCAGCCTCCATCGGCACTACATCCAACGAATTCAACTTCCCCAAGCTCTTCCACGCGCTGCTCATGTGCGGCGCCTTTATATTCTTCTACCCATTTGGCATCATCTTCGCGCGGGCGTTCCGATGGTTCAAACTCCATACCTTCAATATGGTGTTTGCGTCGGTTCTGGCTTTCACTGGGTTTTTCCTGGCGGTGTATATGAGTACTATGTATAATAAGGTATGGACATACATAATAGGCTCCCGCCTCCAGCCTTACTTACTTACCTCACCTTATCTCCGTCCACCCCTTTTGCTTTAGGGGACTTCTCTCTGACATTTGCATTTTTTCTAGTCAAAAAACTGGAACTCCCCACATCAGATCATCGGCCTGATCGTCATGGTCGGGATCATCTTCCAGATCACCATGGGTTTCATATACCATCGCAACAAGGCCGAGAAACACACACCACAAGTCAAAGCCCACAACTGGGTCGGCCAATTCGTGCTACTTCTAGGAGTCATAAACGGTGGCCTGTAAGCCCTCTCCCTCCCTCCCTTATACCCCGTAAATCCAAACCCAATCTAATTCCTTGTTCTCCCTTAGCGGCTTCACCTTCGCCGGGGCCTCCAAAACGCCCATCGTACTCTACTCGTTAAGCACCGTCGCGGTGGGTCTCTTCTACGGCGCCATATACTACTTCAAATCCTGCTGGAACAGGCACAAGAAGGAAATCAAGGATATTGGCCAGGATGGCGGCGAGGAGGGCTATAATTCGCATTATCTGTCGGATATGACGGCGCAGGTGCCGCAGCAACAGGTGCAGGCGCAGGTGCCGCCGGGGTATCAGATGCCGGCAGGTTATTTGCAGGCGCAGCCGGTTTATTTGCCCCAGGAGCCGCCGAGACCGTATAATTGAGGGGGAGAAGGGTGACACCCGTTGGGGGATTGTGGCGAAAGCATTTTTTCTTTCTTCTGCCTCTTCATTCACATTTCTTTTCATTGGAAGGAGTTCTTCGGCGCTCCTTATTTCTGTGATTACCACTGCTCATAACCCCCCCTCTCTCTCATACCTCCCCTCGCAGCCACCACTTCTTGCTTGTCGACATTCCATAGAGATGCCCGGGACTTTCTCGATTCATTCGGTGTCCGAGACTATGAACGTTATTTTCTCTTTTGAATATAGATATAATAGGGATAAAATCACTCATATACACACTCCCCCCCCTCCCCCAGAATCTGAAGCGAAAAATCCCTCAGCTACTTTTTTCGGAACTGAAGCCGAACTAGTAGTGACCACAACGGCATTTCAGGATCCTAAATCAAGCACCTACAAAACTCACAACGTCGAAGGTCCCACATGGCTGTGTTAAAATACCACGATTTCCAAAACCATTTACCAGAATGCCATAATTCTAATTGTTGGACATGTTATCCACATGTTCTCCGGGAGCACCCTGCCACTTGAAGCGCCATCGGTGACTTGTTGGATATGGTTATTCTTACATTCTCTCAGGGTGCTCTACCACTTGAAGTGCTTTTAGTTATCCTTAGCACATGTTCATTCTTACACGCTCGGGGAGGCCCGCCACCTAAACTTCTCAGGGCGATACGTTAGCATAGTCCCAGGGAGTGTGTCTCCACCTGCAGTGCTCTAGTCAGTCTCTAGAATATGCTATTCTCATATTCTTGGGGAGTGCTCCAAGATAATTCGAAGACTTACTAGATATGAACACTGCGTCTACTTCCATATTACTCAGGAGACCATTGTGGTATTTCGGTAAATGGTTCTGAAACCACGGTATCCCAGTAAATATCCATATAAATGTCGTGTAGTATTCAAGATGGATAGATGCCCTTTGTGAGCCTCCTCCAGCAAAGCAAACCTGCTGGTTCATGCATGCCATAGCCGCTATTCTACAAATCATCAACCGTGTGCTTCCCTCCCATTATTGGCACCACAACCGGGGGGGTTCCCCATCCACACGTACGCCTACAAAAGAACAAAACTCATGTTCCCATCACTAGAAAACGCAAATTCACACTCCAAGTCACGGGAGTATTTTCTCACGACGGCGATGAAAGCAAGGAACCGATAGAATACCCACGATACACTTGCCGAAATAATAGAGAGATCCTAGAAAATTACGTCTGTCCAGCATACCCGACAACCAATCATGGAGATCATATTAATAAGATGGAAGACTGGATTTTTTTTCAGCAGAGGTCATTTTACATTGTCTTACGTGACGCTCACATCTTCCTATGCTAGTGGCATCCCTGGTCGTTAGCCGGGTTCTTGCTCTTCTGCATTATCTTAGTTTATCCTATCATCCGATCACAGCTTGATTTGGAATACAAGCCGTACAAGCTGCGTTCGTGGCGTGATTCTTTCCCGGTCCCGGTAATAGCAGGGGTTCGGTATGGTATCTCATTGGGCGATGATTTCGTTCTTAGTCCACCCCACATATTCGACGAAGCTGGCTAACTGGATGTAGACAATTCGGGATTCAGGGTTTCCTCTTTTTCCCGATCAATGACTGGGGACGATTGCTTCGCCTTGATGCTGCAGCTTAGCCCTTCAATTGCTTCCGAAGGATGGGCTTGCGAATGTGACGTGCATGAAGGAATTGGACAACCCCCGCGCGGGGTAGGCTATCACTGAGATATCTTTAAGCTCGAGGATTACCGCTTCTGTCTACAGAGAAACCAATACTCAATTGCCGCTCAGTCAAGACTTATCAAGTCCACTCACAATGCCTATCCCTACAGAAGTCGTAGGCTCACTGCCCCGCCCAACTTGTACGTTCAACCGCTGAGTACGGAATGTGGATATTGATTCTGGCACTCTACAGACCTCCAGAATGCCTACGCCGATTATGATGCCGGCCATATAACGCGAGATGAACTCACAAAGGTGCAGGACAAAGCCGCTGCGGATTCCATCACGCGTATGGAGGAGGCTGGTGAACCACTGGTCACTGATGGAGAGCAGAGAGCGAGTTCGTATGCTACCTCCATTTACATTTATCGACCTTGTGCTTTTGCTAATGCTATCACCAGTTTTGCAACATACCCAATCACTGAGTGAGCAAATCCCAGTGGAGTAGGAATAGGAGTACGCCCAGATGACGGTGTTTTCATAGCACACTCGCCGGAACCGGTCTGGCAGATGGACTTGCTGGTGACGGGCAGTACTTCGTACGTCTATTCTACAAGACCCCCGAGCTCCAAGACTTTTCCAATGGTCTCAGCAGGCAATCTTCGATGACGGCCACCATCGGCAGCTCCCTCGCCTCATCAAGGGACCATTCAAGTAAGAAAAAAATCCGAGTTCCGTCGTCTACACCTTACTAACTCCATTTCAGATACAAAACATACGCATTCGACAATTTCAAACTGTCGAAGCCATACGCTAAACACCAGATGAAGCAGGCTGTTATCGCCCCAAGCATGTTGTACCTGCTCTATCCCTTGGACGGCAGCGTCGAAGGCTACCCGAAAGATGAATTTGTGAAAGACCTAGTTAATGAGGTCAGTTTCTTCATTCTGGATTCGTTATAGTGCTTCCCTGACCCCCTTGGGGTTGACAGTGCGAGAGGGACATTCGTGGTTGTTTCGAAGCGGGGGCCAAGCGCGTGTCAATTGACTTTACGGAAGGTAGTTATTCTCGTCTCTGGATAAGGACGGTTTATAGATAATATTGATGCATTCATGAATTACAGGCCGACTGGCTTCTAAAAACGACCCGCGTAACCCCTGGACAGGACGTCACCTCCTACAGACATTCATAGACCTCAACAATAAGTCAGCAAACCAATTCCAACCGCCCCCCCCCCCACCAAAGCCCTATTTAATCTAACCCCTGCCTCCCAGGGTTCTCGACCGCTTCACAGCAGAAGAACGCGTCAACATCGGCATCCACACCTGCCCCGGCGGCGACTGCGATTCGGTCCATTCGTACGACGTCGACTACCACGAACTCCTGCCCTCGATGTTCCAGATGAACGCGGGTTACTTTCTGATTCAGCTTGCGTCGGAGAAGGATAAGGAGAAGGTGTACAAGGAGATTGGGGAGACGATCCGGAGGGATGCAAATGGTGTCAAGCAGGCAAGTAACTAACTACTCCCACTTTGTTTTTGGTTATTTTTGGTGACGAGAAATGCTCATAAAGATCTTTTCCCATATAGGTTGCTTTCATCGGCGTCGTCACGCCCCTCGACCCTAAAGTCGAAACCCCAGAGGAAATCTGCGAAGATCTCGTAACTGCTAGTAAATACATCCCCAAAGACCAGCTCGGCGCCACCGACGACTGCGGTTAGTCTCAATCCACACACACCCCTTACCCCTCCCCACACTCCTATTGGCTTAACTAACACCATTTCATCACAACCCTGCAGGCTTCTCTCCATTTTCCATCGACGTGAAGCCAAAGCACGAAAGCCCAGATTTCGCCCGCGATATCGCATTCCAGAAGATTGCGAATAGGATCAAAGGCGCGAAGCTGGCCAGTGAGAAATTAGGCGTCTAAGTAACTAGGAAGAAAGTCGGTCAAGGGGGAAGGAAAATCTAAAAATAAAAAAAGTATATCGTAAACGCTTTTAAATAGGTAAACAGCAGAGATTTGGGGGATTAGTTTGACAAAAGGTCACGAAATGTGGCAATACCTACATTAGCATTTCTTTAATGTAGACATTACTCTAAGATAGCTAGTTTGAAAAGACCTACATCGTATTGCCCCGCTCAAAGACTGAGAGTGGTGAAAAGAATCCAGACAAGTCGAACCCACCCCCCCACATAGCACAAGTGCTTGCAAGTCTCATGGATGTTGTTTGTTTGTTTCCTGACCACCCCAGAGAGTTTACGGTTGGAGTACGTGCAGCAAAGCAAGGCGCCCAGTCCCACTTTGTCAGCAAAATACACACCCATCCACAAGTAACTCTGACCAAAGGAGAAGAAAAAGGATTGGGATACTGCTCGGGTGGGTGGGACCGGATTCCATGGTTTTGGTTGATTCCTACGTACTTGGATTTCGCCGAAATGGTTCACGGGCTACTGGATCCGAAGGATTGTTTCTGCATGTCATGTCAGTGTGCCAAGTCAATTCTTTGCTGTGGTGATGGGGGTCTACTTTCTCTTGGCTGAGAGGGAGGAAAACTGCAAGGCTATGTGTGAAGAATAATAGGCGGACGGCTTACATACTGCGGCATAGAATAGAGAACCCCATCCTGCCGACTTAATCAATTGGTTTCTCTGCAGATTAGGTTATGAAAATAAGAATTTATCCCGTTGTTACCATAAAGGTCAAAGTGTGCCGTTGTTCTCTCGCTAGAAAGCTATGAGCACCGTGGGCCCAAAACTGAAGAAATCATCCAATCCATACTCCGTACACCGAACGAACATGTTTGTTTCGAGCCTCTTCATTTAGCCCATCCATCCGCCATCAAAAAAAGAAAAAGCAGAAACCCTCACCATCCGTGATTGGCGCAGAAAGCCTAGACACGGGAAGGGAAGCGGTGACAGGGGGCTCAAGGACGGTACCGTTAGCGTGGGGCGCCCAGTGCTGGTTTACCTGTGCACAGATGAACTGGAAGCCTAGCGCTTCGAAGTTCTTCCTGGACGGCGCCACGGAAAAAGCCAGTAAGCAAAGCGGCATTGGTCTCACTCCGCACGCTAACATCATATACATCGGTACCGTAGTGTGAAGTCCGAACATCTTTTCCTCATTAAGATACGTGGCCGACATGTTGGTAAGCGCGCCGCGCATGAACATGAACGAGCAGGAGCGGGCCAAGCAACAGAAGCTTGGGGTTTGGTAGGATAGCTCGACAGGATGGCTATCCATTATCACATAAGGAAACCATGAGGCAGATAAGCCACCCCGTTAATCCCGTTTGGTTTTCTATACAAAGTTTTGTTTTTGGAAGCTGATCTCCATCCGCTCGCCGTCTCGCAACCCTCTCTTCCCCTCAGCTGCGAGCGAGCGAGCGATCTTCTGTCTGTCTCATCGCAACGTGGGAAAAAAGGGTTACTTACATACCTATCCCATAGCAAGCAAGCAAGTCAAAGCAGATCATCTGCTGCTCGGAAGACGCATAGAAGGGGAGCCGATGAAATCAATTCATTTTTAATCCTTATTAGTTTTGCTTTGAAGCCCTTTCCACACTCTCATTTTTTTTTAAATATTTTTTATATATTTTAACAACCTCTTTCGATCGTCAACATGGAGAAGGATCTTGAAGAGAAACAGATCGTTCAGGAAGCCGTCGTTAATGGCTCGACGAGCTCGACCGAGGAACCGGAGATCAATGAGAGTGGTCATAAGCAGGAGTTGCAGCGGAACTTCTCCTTTGCTAGCATTGTTGCCACGGGGATCGTGGTGGGGAATACGTGGGCGGCGCTGGGGGGGAGTGTTGTATGTTGGTCTTTTTGTATATTCATTTTGCGGGGAGGGAAGATGAGGGGGATGCTGTGAGGAGGAAGAAGGAAAGAAAGCAAGCACGAAGTATGTTGTTGTCGTCACGATTTTACTGACTCAAGTCCGAGGTATCTAGGCCGTTGCGATCTATAACGGCGGTCCGGCAGGCGTGATCTACGAATTGTAAGCTCTCAACCCGTCCCCTTCTTGGGTCACCCACTGCCACTCCTCGATCCCAAGGCTAACAACCCCTCCCCCAACCACACAGCATCGCAGTATGTTTCTTCTACTGGTTCATCGCGGCCTCAATCGCCGAACTCGCGTCCGCGATCCCGTCCTCTGGTGGGATCTACCACTTTGCGTCGGTGACAGCAGGGAAGTATGGGAGGAGTGTGGGGTTCTTTGCTGGATATTGGAATTTGTGAGTTTTTTTCTCTAAGGTCCGGGGAGGAGGAGGGTTGTATGTATAGGGGATTGGAACTGATGAATGAATGGCATAGCTTCGGGTGGTTGTTTGCATCAGCATCTATCTCTTCGATTGTTGGTAAGTGCCCTCCAATCCACTAAACCCTGATCATACGAGACTAAGGCGTCCACCAGCCAATCAAGTTGTATCCATGTACCTCCTCTTCCACCCCAACGTGCAACCGCACCCATGGCAAGTATTTATCGCCTACGAAATCGCCTGCGTGCTCTCCTGCTCCTTCGTGCTCTTCCAGAACCGTCTCCTCCCGTTCCTGAACCGCATCGGCCTCGTGCTTATCGTCGGAGGCGTGTTTGTGACGATCGTGGTGTGCGTAGCGATGACGAAGGATAGGGCGCCCAGGGCGATGGTGTGGAGTGAGTTTCAGAATCAGACGGGGTATAGCAATAATGGGTTTGTGTTTTTGATGGGGATGTTGAATGGCGCGTGAGTTTCCCCTCCTCTGTCTCCCCCTCGTTAATTGCGGCTGTGGGGTTTTTTTGGTGGAGGGAAAAAGGCTGACTAGGGCTGGGTTTGTGGGTTAGGTATGCGATTGGCACACCAGATTGCATCAGTCATTTGGCAGAGGAGATTCCTAGACCAGCTCACAATCTGCCGAAGGCTATCGCCGCGCAGATGGTAGTCGGCTTCATAACGTTCGTGTTTCCCCCCCCTCCCCTCCTCATCCTCGAAAAACAACCTCACTAATGCCCCCTTTTAACCGCACCCAGTGGCCTCATCTATCTTATCGCCATCTTCTACTCCATCAACGACCTCACCACCGCCCTCAGCTCCTCCAGCGCCTTCCCCGTTGTCGGCATCTATCAACAAGCCACCGGGTCCGCGGGCGGCGCTCTCGGCCTCACCATCGTCATATTCCTCCCCATCTCCTGCTGCCTCGTCGGCTGCTTCATCACCAACGGCCGGACGCTCTGGACGCTCGCCCGCGACGAGGCCACGCCCTTCAGCGGGTATCTGGGCAAGATCTCGAAGCGCTGGGAGAATCCGTTTAACGCTACGCTCGTGTGTGGGGTTCTCACGTCGCTGTTGGGTGTTATTTACGTGGGGAGCACGACGGCTTTTAATGCCATTGTCAGCAGCTTCGTCTTGCTGACTACTATCTCGTACCTCGCGGCTATCCTCCCGCATCTTCTATCCGGCCGCAGCAATGTTACTCCAGGCCCGTTCTGGATGGGTAAGATCGGCTATTGGGTCAATGGCATTTCGGTGCTCTATATCATCGCGTCGGTGATCATCTTCAGCTTCCCGTTCCAGCAACCCGAGACGTCGCAGAACATGAATTACGTGTCTGTGATCGTCGGGGGTCTCACTATCTTCACGAGTGTGTGGTGGTTCATGCATGGCATGAGGAATTACGCTGGACCGGTGAGTCTCACATCGCTTCATAATTAATCCCCTCAACGTAATTTCTGGATTCGAGAAAATCATGTTCTGACCAAGTCCTCCCAAAATATAGACGGCAACCTTCCGCATGGTAACAGCCCAACGCACCGCCTCAATCTCAGAGGTGGCCGCTTGAAGACTTTGTCTATCTAATTCCTTGTCGTCCTACTGTCGCTTTTATGTCATTCTAATACGGGGTATATATCGTAACGCATCGAGGGTGGCAACAATTCCAACTCGGATTCCCACGCAGGAAATTTGACTTGAGACCAAGATTATCTTTCCTTGTCTTATTCACCTATGGAGTACACTCTAATACTCCCCAGACAGACAAGTAGATGTGGCAGTCTAACTCCTCTCTTGCTCGATCATCTCATCCAGAAACAAAAAGACGGTAGAATATCTCCTTTAAATATTCCGGGTTATTCCATCTATCCATTTGGCTCGAACAAGGGCTGCGGGATAACCCGATTCAAACAAGACCATCATCTTCTGACCGTTTATTCACCTTTAATCCCAAATCCACATATCGCTTAACTCAAAGCCATGAAATTTTAAAATAAAATAAATAAGGTAGTGCACTACTGCAGACGAGACGACCCGAGAGAAAGAAAACCCTCCACCTCCCCCCCCTCGCTTAAGCGGATACCAAATCCCCGCCTTGGCTTTTTTTGGGGGGGGGGGAAGGGGGGGGTGGTTGATTTGGTGTTGAAAAATTTTTTTTTTTTTTTTTTTTTTCCGGTAGTTAAGGTTATTCGGGATGATGGATAGATGGTTTTTTAATTTATTATTATTGTGCTGGGGGGGGGGGGTAATGTTGGCATGGAATTTGGCATTCGCAAAAACATCTAATTCTTAGTACGTAGGTGATTTAGATGGGATAGATAAAAAAGAATAAGACATGTAGTTGATCACCCTCCACGTACGCATTGTATTATTTCGTAAAGAAAGACCTCGACACTCTGTGATACTCTATTTTGGTTGTTTATTCTACTACTTGCGGGCGAGGAGAGGAGCTCGGAGTCTAGAGGAGCCTAGGTTTTGCTGGTCTCGCCCTCCTCCATCTCCCTCTTCTTTCCCTATCTTTTCACCCCGCTCCCTCGCCCTCACTGTAGCCCAGAGATTTTTCTCTCCATATGTATAATTTATTTGCCGAATTGATCGACCCAGATGTACTGGTATGTTCATGTTAGGCCGTGAATTTAATTCATTATTTTATCTCTCTTCGCTTTTTCAGATTATTTTATCTCCTGGTCTTTTTGTTTGGCAGGGTAAGGGCAATAGATAGCCCTGTCCTCTATTCCGGTCTGATGGTTGTGATAGCAGTGGCAGCAGTAGTAGTTATCGCTGTTGTTGTTGCTCTCAGTGAGTTGAAGATCGATGATGATTCCCTCTCTTCACCCTCATGCCTCCTTCTCACCACCAACCACCTTCTTCACCTTCTCCAAAAGCACCGCACTCTCTCTCCCCAATTTCCTTCCCTTGCCATCAGCACCCGTCTTCCTCGCCTTCGCCATAGCCTTCCTCGTCCGTTCGCGCGCAGCAATCTTAGCTGCTCGTCTAGCTGCTGCCTCTTCGCGCTGCTTGCGACGGGTCTCGGCAACCGTGGCTTCCTTGGCGAAGGGAGGAGGGACTTTTTGGTGTTTTTGCCGGCCGCGACGGTTTGGAGCGTGGTGTTTACGGCGCTCTTGTCGTTCGAGGCGTTGTTCGCGTTGGAGCTGCTGGGCGGTTGGCGGGGGGGTGGGGCTACGGTTTAGCATCGCCTCACGCTCGGGATGGAGTTCGAGGCGAGGGGAGGCGGCCTCTTGTTTCTCGTCTTCTAAGGGCGGTGGTGGTCGTGGACGGTCGGCGGGTGCATCGTCCTGGGCTTCACGGGCTTTGAGCTTGGCGTACGACTTCCTGACCTTTGCCTTGTGGATGAGGGTCTTTTTTATTTTCTGGGCTAGGAGGATTCAGGATACGTAGTTAGCTTCTGTTTTTACTTTATCCGTTCTTTTTTGGTTCGTGTCTTGCCGTGGTTGGCGACAGCGGTGGTTTGTGCATTTATCCATACCTTTTCGTCGATATGTTCCGTCAGGCAGATGGGCCGGGCCTACTGAAAAGCCTTTTTTCTGCTTCTTGCTCTCTCCGGTAGAGGCATCTTCGAGCGCACGTTTTGCCATTGTGCGGTTGCAAGGCTGTGACCAGGGCAGAAACTGTTGGGTGGAGATCTCGGCAGGAGCGCCAGCTTAGCAGGTCTACTACGTATGGACTGCCATGCTTTCTGACCTCTGACATAAGCCGCTGTTCCGTTCAAGCACTTCGACCATCTGCATATTTCATTCACAACTGTGTATAAGTGAATAAATGTCGCCTCCCAACGCAAATGCAATAAAAGGCCAGTCTCCGCCAAAGTGTCTTTCCTAATATCCCATCCGCCCCACCATTGTGACAGCGCCACGAAGCGTCTGGAACGCACTGCCCTTGAAATATTGCCACCAACAACAACTACTATTACGCTGCTATGAGAGGCATCCTGGGCCTCTCTCTCTACAATGCCAATTTTTCATGACTTCGGTTCATGCGCTTTCTCTCGCGATTTCAGCGACAACTTACAAGACGTTACTTCTCGTGACGTAGTAACCATGCGGCGACCTTCGGAGGAGAGCATTCGAACCCAGTTTCTGGACGGTCCGTTGCCGGACTCAGACTGCGAGATAAAGCCAACATCGCCGACCCAGGCGGTGCTGACCGCCATCACCGATGCAAATCTAGGGATTTCAGACCGCGTCGAGCTTATTGAACGAATAAAGCGAGGAGAAAGCCCGACTTGGGTTCCAAATCGAACGGTAAGTTAACTGAGCTCGTCGGCATCAGGTGTTACTTCGATAGAAGCATTTTGGACGGGAAAGAGAGTCTCAGTCAATTTTTCTCAGGGATTTGTATTTTGGCTATCTCGATTCTGTGAACGCATTCACATCGCTTTTTAGTGTTGGTGGCTCTCATATCTCCAAGCCCAGTTGCCGGTACACCTTGGTGGTGTTAAGCGGCAGGCTCCTGCATACTCCTTCGACAAACCTTAATAGCACTACAATATCCTGCCATGCAAAGATTCATTCTCGCATTTTGTGGAACAGCGTTGCTATCCACAGATCGTAATTGTCAGAAGAGAAAAAAAGCTAATTTAGGGGTGCTTTTTGTAGTTGGAGGACTATTTTCTCAATCATAACGACCCGCCGCACCGAAGATCCCCTGAGTCTACTCGAACTATAACCTCTCCACTACTTCCTGCTGCAGAGATCACCGAAAGCCCAAAACAGGATGCTCTTGCAGAAGACGAGGATCTTGTTCCTGCGTCGGAGATTGAACGGCCACGATCCGCGTTACACGCCGGTGACTTCACGCAACAAGAGACTTTTGCTGAGTCCTCGAAATGTCAAGCACCTTCCCTGAATACTACTTTTGAAGCTGTTCAGAGTGACAGTGTACCATATGGGTCTTCGCCAACGACGCCGTGGTTTACGCGGGTTACACCTCCAAGCTGTAGCCCGTTTCAGGCAGACACCAGGTATCCGCGTGTGTCTCAGAAGTCTCCGTACGACTTCCCGATTCCCTCACCGGCTCCCTCGCTATCATCATACTCTTCAAGCTTCGTACTTAAAGCTCCGACAAGCCCTTTGGTACAGTCGTCTACCAACACGGATTTTAGTTTCTCACCCAAGACTGGTCCCATAGACATCTCGGGGACCAGTACAAAAGCTTCCAGAAGACATACGTTGCCCCCTCGGTCGTTTTACTCACTACAAGCCTCTCCACCGACTCAATCAAACATTCCAGATCCCGCTCGAACGCCAATCTCGAGGGGAGCACTCCTATACCAAGCACACCAACCACGACGATCCTTGTCATCAAATATACATTTTGCAGCGAACTCATCCCCGCAGACGCCGATATTCATTCGTTCAAGGAGGCCTTCCCTTTCATCAGAAATTTCTCCGCTACAACATGCTCCTATGGTGGGCTCATATGAGGAGTCGATCCTCCGTGGCAGGATGTCTACGGTTCCTTCGAAGCCTCTTAATTTCATGGCCCAGATAGGAGTATTGGGGCTGGGCAACTGCAAACCGAATCTCCGATGTCCAGCTCACGTATCAGTGGCATTCCCAGCTGTCTTCTACAGCTATGGGAGCGCAGGAGCGGGTAGAACGCCCTTGGTCGAGGAAGGCCCAAGCCCATATGTTGGGCTGATTGACATTGAGAATGCACTAGACAATCCAGATGAAGTGAAACCAGAGAGGCGGAAGAGGCGACATCTGGCTCCTGCCACAGAAACCGAAGATCAGATCTTGGGAAATGAGGAGTCTGGGCCTACCACTGGGATAACAGGACGTGACCGACGAAAGCGAGAAAATAGAAAACGCCGATCAAGCTCGCCAAAAGCACCCCCGGGGGGTAGCTATCGTATCCCTCAAAAGGGACAGCTGCAGATTGTGATCAAGAACCCAAATAAGACCGCCGTCAAACTTTTTCTCGTCCCCTATGATCTTAAGGATATGGAGCCTGGCATGAAAACCTTCATCAGACAACGTAGCTACTCAACCGGGCCGATTATCGAAATGCCAATTGCTGGCGCTCATTCCACAGATCCCGAGATTTCCCAAAAGAGCTCTCCATTGTATCAGAAGCTCGGCGGTGAAAAGGATCGACCTACCCTTCGTTACCTTATACACTTACACATATGCTGCCCTTCCCGCGACAGGTACTATCTCTACAAGAGTATTCGAGTAGTCTTCGCGAATCGTGTTCCCGATGGCAAGGAAAAACTCATCAACGAAATTCAGTTTCCAGAACCCAGGTATAGTACATACAAACCGTCTCGTGATTCAAATTTCGCAACTTCCGGGGGTGCTGGGGCGAACTTGACAGCGGAGAAAGCCTTCAGGAGACGAAGCTCTGGGTTTGGTTTACAGCCGGCCGGACTCGATACGGTGGATGGGACGGGGAACTATCCACTAAGGGCAGGGTTTGGAGGGTTTGCTCCCTACCAACAGGATTGCGCTGCCAGTACAGCGGCGCCTGTGGAACCGGTTCCATTTAGCCTGAGTTCCCTCTCGCGACCCGACCCCACCTTTTCAGTGGCCTCTAATACTGGCACCGGGATAGATATGGATATTGATATCGTCCCTGTTGCTTCAAATGGAAGGGATCCGTCGCTGTCATATGTCGATGGTACTTCAGCAGATTCTGGGCTCTGCAACAGCTCCTGGAGGAGTTCGTCGACAAGCAGCAACGGCAGCGGAGGCTATGGCAAGCTGAACAAGGGTGATGTGGGATATGGTGGGAATGCTTTTGTGAGTCTCGCATCTATCGGCAGTGTAGGTGGAGAAGGATTGTTGGCCAAGAGACTTCGGGGTCTGGACGTCCAGCGCGCGGAGAATCAAGAAGGGTTCTAGTGGGTCGACCCCCACATTGTGGCCCGTTGATTTTTGAAAAAGAAAAAGCAACAGAAACCACATGAAATGTATGTACAAGTAAGATATTGGAGATGGACTGGCCTCCTTGGCTCTCTCGGCTTTCTTGGCATTTTAGTCGCTGCGCAACAGCATGATTCACAGTTCAAAGGCGGGCGCAGGATCATTACTACACCTATTTAGATTCCTCTATCTTCCATGTCATTTTTGCTTATAGACCGGGCTCTGACGGCGGGTTGCCTTCGGAGCGCATGGACCTTGGTTGAGAGGGGAGTTTAAGGCTCAATCGTTATGGGAGAACGACTTGCGAGAAATTGAATGATCGGTTCTTCCATTGAACTTTGTTTATAATTCGATAATGCTTCGGAATAGTGCGCCGTAAATATATTCATTCGTGATTTTCCAAATGAAGAAAAAGAGCAGCGAATGGATGTGATGGTGTCGGATGTGCCCGGAAGCCGACAACCCGATCGGTCTCTGCCAAACTAATAAGACTCCCGAATTTATTATGCGAACTCCTTATCAACTCCACATTTCGCTACAACATGTTCCTCAATTGACAAGTCGGCAACAAGGAGAAGCTGTCTGGAGAGAGATCACTCGTTTTAAGAGAAGCAATCTATCGCAATTTCTTTCGTTTTGTCGTCACCATCGTTTCGATACCCGACTGTTAACACCAAGTCGTCGAGTCCGCCACAATGACAGCAGGCAGTAGCTTCACGTCACCCGCAGCGAACGCTCTTTACGGATCTGGCATCGACCCGAAGGATGTTGGCGGTGTGCTGCAGCGGTTCGTCAGTGGGACTGGTGGATGGACAATTGTTCTCACGGTTTTTCTCATGTTGGTGATCTATGATCAATGTCAGTGTCCCCAACGTCTGTCCTTTCAAAAGCTGCACTCCATCATATATTCAGCCTGCGTTCACGAGATGAGAAAGGTTGCAGAAGAACTGAGATACTGATTCTTATTTTGCGGCCAGTCAAGTACATCTACAACAAAGGCCCAATTGTCGGGCCCCTGCTGAAGATCCCATTCATGGGCCCATTTTTGGACTCTGTGAATCCAAAGTTCGAGGGCTACAAGGCCAAGTGGGATAGTGGCGAATTGAGCTGTGTCTCTGTTTTCCACAAGTCAGTGCTTCCTATATCATCCCAATTAGCGAGAGAGATCCGTGTGTTGCTAGGGCAAAGCTGACGTAACATGGCTCGGGTGTGATGCAGGTTTGTGGTGATAGCTTCGACCCGAGATATGGCTCGCAAGGTGTTCAACTCTCCCATGTATGTCAAACCGTGTGTCGTCGACGTTGCGCAGAAGCTTCTCCGTCCGACAAACTGGGTGTTCCTAGATGGCAAGTTACATGTGGACTTTCGAAAGGGATTGAATGGGTTGTTCACCCGGAGGGCTCTGGAGTTGTATCTACCGGGCCAGGAGGAGGTGTACGACAAGTATTTTGCCAAATTCCTGGAGATATCCAAGAACGTTCAGGGCAAACCGGTGCCGTTCATGAGCAATTTCCGGGAACTCAACTGTGCAATCTCGTGTAGGACCTTTGTTGGACATTACACTTCCGATGAGGCTGTTAAGAAAATTGCGGACGATTATTACATGATCACAGCGGCGCTCGAGCTAGTCAACTTCCCGATCATCATCCCCTTCACCAAGACCTGGTATGGCAAAAAAGCCGCTGATATGGTCCTCGAAGAATTTGCCAAATGCGCTGCGAAGAGTAAGGTCCGTATGGCGGCTGGGGGAAGTGTCACATGTATCCTGGACGGTTGGGTGAAGGCGATGCTCGAATCGCAAGAGTACCGCGAGAAAGTGGCGAAGGGAGTCCCTGTCGACGAAGCCGAGAAGCCGCCAATGCTCCTTCGTGAATTTACCGACTTTGAGATCTCTCAGACGATATTCACGTTTCTCTTCGCATCCCAAGATGCATCAAGCAGCGCCACGACATGGCTCTTCCAGCTCATGGCTGATCGGCCAGATGTCCTTGAAAAGGTGCGTGAGGAACAACTTCGCGTTCGGGACGGCGAGAAGGATCGGAGGGTCGACATGGATATGCTGGAAAAAATGGTCTACACCCGTGCGGTCGTTAAGGAGATCTTGAGATATCGTCCACCAGTGTTGATGGTGCCGTATATGGTCAAGAAGGATTTCCCCATCACGGAAAACTACACCATTTCCAAAGGTAAGTCTTGCGCAAGTTCGGAAAAGAAAAGAAATAGAATCCTTTTATTACGTCACATCCTAACGGGACCTAAAACAGGTTCCATGGTCGTACCCACCACCTATCCAGCCCTACATGACCCGGAAGCTTACCCGAATCCTGAGCAATTCAACCCGGACCGCTGGATCACCGGTACCGCAGAGCAGCAAGTCAAGAACTGGCTGGTCTTCGGCACCGGCCCGCACTACTGCCTGGGCCAGACATATGCCCAGCTCAACCTCATGGCGATGATCGGGAAGGCATCGTTGCAACTGGACTGGGTACATCACACAACGCCTGAGTCTGAAATCATCAAAGTTTTCGCAACGATATTTCCCCAGGTAAGTGTGGGGCATTCTCCATCTTGTGCCATTTCGTACCTACGATTTCTTAATTAGCTAGGCTAATCCTTCCGGTCACAGGATGACTGCCCACTGGTGTTCACAAAGCGAGCATAAGCGTGCTAACGCACATGCATCAGCTTTGGCTCCTCTTCATAGAACCTTGTTTTTGCTTCGCACTGACACAGTACTCTAGACAGGAATCTGTCAAGCAATAATTAACTGTTCGCCGTGGTTTTCTTTGGGGGGTTTGTCCATGCGACTAGCCTCTTTTTTTTAATGCATAGAAATGAGGGGTCGTCGTTAGAACTACTAGAGTGCAGGGCACAACTCATTAATTATCCCTCCCTGAAGAATTCGTCCTCTACTGCTGCTGCCGCATGTTTACTTTTACCCCTTTTTCCCTTGTTGCTGTTCTCATCATCATCATCATGTCTTGTCATCGTGTGTTAACAATTTTCTTTTTGCTTCTCTTTCCCCTTCCTCTCCCCTGTAAATTACCGAGGATAGATGAAAGGAGTACAAAGACTCTGAAAAGGCTCATCCGTATTGATGCAAGTGAAAGAAAGGTTTGTTGTGGACGCGAAAGAGGAGGTGATCGCGGGGTGGAACTGGGGACTTGGAACTGTCTAGAGGAAAGGATATTGGATTTAATACTGCAGAAGGGAATTGGACTGGTTTGTTTGTTGGTTTGAGGAAATGGTGGGTTTATGAGATTCAGCGAAGAACTCGGGATTTGAAGATTAAACTTTGACGGCGCAGGCGGCGCAGCGGAGCCATATATTTGTCCTCCAACATCTCCCAACACAAGAAACCCATATAACTACATCCCGCCCTACCAATAAAATAAATCATTCATCACTTCCCACCTTCCTTCTCCCCGCCCCTCTTCTCCCAATCCAACCAACTCCCCTTATACTCCCCAACCCTCCCCCATCCAGCCATCCTCGCCATCTTCGCCGCCGCGGCACTCCTCACCCCAGCCTTGCAGTAAAAGACGACTTCCGCATCCATGGGGGGTTTGGGGAAGCCAAAGCGAGCGAGGAAGTCGTCGGCGGGGAGGAAGAGCGCGTCGGGCGAGGAGGTGATGGGCAGGTTGTGCGAGGTGGGAATGTGGCCGGATGAGTATTCGGAGGGCTCGCGAACGTCGATGAGGTGGGTTTTTGGCGGGGGGTGCGGGAGGAGGGATTGGATCTGGTGGGGGGGGTTAGTGGAGAGGGAGGAGGGAGGGGCAGGGGGAGGTACGTCTTCGAAGGTGTAGGTTTTTGTTGGTGGGGAGTCTGAGGAGGAAGATGACGAGGAATTATAGCGGAGCCATTGTCCTCGTTGTTGTCGTAGTCCTGATATCCGCTTCCCCGGACCTCCTCGGGCATTATTATTGTGAAATGGAAGCACCACCACCACTGCAACAGAGCGTGTACATGTCGTGCGCGAGACTGCAATTGGGTTGGTTGAGGGTCGCAGTAGGAGGCGTGAGAATGTGGGACGTAGTGCCATGGTGCGGGGCGTGGGTTTTTAAATGGATCGTTGGATGGAGAGGTGAAAGATCTATACATAGTATAAGGAGGGAAAGAATTCTCCCCGCCTGGCTGACTAATCCGCTCAGCGATTCCCACTTCCCCACGAAAGCGTGCGAAATTGACATCACATCACACCAACCATGTCGTTAACGAACTGTCGGTACTATGAGGAGCAGTTCCCGGAGGTGGATAGTTTCGTTATGGTTAATGTCAAGCAGGTGAGCGAACTGCTGCATGAAGAGCATAAGACATCTAGCACGACAGCTACATGGCATCGATGTGCGCTTTTGTCCCCTTGACTAAGCTTGCTTGTATGGCATCTCTAGATTGCGGAGATGGGCGCCTATGTTAAACTGCTTGAATATGATAATATTGATGGCATGATCCTGCTAAGCGAGCTGTCGAGACGTCGGATACGGAGCATCCAGAAACTGATCCGGATCGGGAGGAATGAGGTTGTGGTGGTATTGAGGGTGGATAAGGAGAAGGGTTCGCGGACGCCTTGCCCTTCTAGAATGCACAGTGTGGGGTATTGAGTGGAATGCTAATGATGGGGGGATATTGTAGGGTATATTGATCTTTCGAAGCGGAGAGTGAGCCCCGAGGATGTAGTGAAGTGTGAGGAGCGCTATAACAAGAGCAAGATGGTGCATTCGATCCTGAGGCATGTGGCGGAGAAGACTAAGGTGCCGATTGAGGATCTTTATAAGACTATTGGGTGGCCGCTCAATAAGAAGTATGGGCATTCGATCGACGCGTTTAAACTCTCGATAACGTATGTTTTGGTCCTTTTTCTTTTTTGCCGTTTATTTATAGCGATGAGATATATCTTCGAAACCCCCAAGGCTCACATAACTACGCCTACTATCTAGCAATCCCAGCGTCTGGGAAGATCTTGCCTTCCCCAACGAAGTCGTCCGCCAGGAACTAACCTCCTACATCGGCAAACGCCTCACTCCCGCGCCCACAAAAGTTCGCGCAGACGTCGAAGTGACTTGTTTCGGCTACGAAGGCATCGACGCCGTCAAAACCGCCCTCCGCGCCGCCGAAGCAAAAAACACCCCCGAAGCACAAGTCAAAGTCAAGCTCGTCTCTCCGCCGCTCTACGTACTCACCAGCCAATGCATCGAGAAAGCCACGGGCATCGCGACGCTGGAAGAAGCGATTAAGGAGATTGACGCGAGTATTAAGGCTGCTGGCGGGGGGTGTATGGTTAAGATGGCCCCGAAGGCGGTCACGGAGAATGACGATGCGGAGTTGCAGGCACTGATGGAGAAGAGGGAGAGGGAGAACCAGGAAGTTAGTGGGGATGAGAGTTTGAGTGGGAGTGATGAGGGGGTTGTGGATGCGCCGTAGGAGGGGGAAGGGATGGCGGTATGTAGTGGTGTTGCTGTTAAGGCAAACGCTCAAAAAAACGAAAGTTATAAAAAAGTAAGGGAATCTTGTGGTCATCTCGGGGGTCTTTTCTTTTCTACAAAAGCATAGCATTCTTTGAAATGAAAGGAACAAATACATAAGAATGAAGCTACGACGAGATGTTGTGCATGTGCCATGACGAGCATATAAAAAGCAAAGCTCGCAAAGAACCGACGAGCTCTTCCAAATAGCTTGTGCGGCTCTCCCGAAAAGCCATAGCGCCCAGCACCCGCCTCTTCCTTTCCACATCCTCACCTTAGCATTCACTCCTCATCCTTATTATTGCTCGTTGTTTTGGAAGTTCGCAGCTTCACATTTATCAATTGCTCAATTGGCTATCATCTAAGGAATAGCTAATGGTGACTGGTGGTTGAATTGATAGGAAACAAGGAAGGATGGTACAGCATTGGAGACGGCTATTCAGCATGGATGGATTGAGAGGACGGTTTATTCGACAGGTTGACGACGAGGCCGGTCACCGTAAGTCCAATTCACCTCTTGCCCTCAACTCACTCACTTTTGCCTCACTAACCCCTCTACCCCGCAGTCCTCCCACATCACATCATCTCCACCCCAATATCCGCAAAGGAAGTCACCAAAGTATCCCAGCGGCTCAAATACCTAATCGAGACGGTGATACCGGTGGAGCTGGAGGAAACGAAGGTTGTGAAGCCGCATAGCGAGGTGATTACGAGGAAGGTTGTGCAGTTGGTGAAGGAGGCGGGTGGGGAGGAGGGCAGGGCGTGCGTGGTTTATTGTTTGTTGGTTTGTAAGAAGTGGGTAGGTTGGGCCTGGAATTTTAGTTCGTGGGCCTTTTTGAGAGAGGGGGTTGAGGGCTAATGTGGTGTATGTGGTTTATAGTTTAGGGCACAGGCACAGTGAGTTTTGCGGGTGTGATCTTTCTTGATTTGGAGGACTGTTTTTTATATATATATATATTTTTATATTTTTGCTGACGGGTGGATTAGGATAGAACTCTGGGATTCGGGGCTCCATGGCGTGAGGGGAATAGCTTGTGAGGTTCTTGCAAAGAACCTGTGAGTGTCCCCTAGATCAAGCGCATTATAGATTGTGCATATAGAATTCCGATACTTATTTTAGTTGTAGGATCGAAACTGAGGAAGATCACGAGTATCTATTCCAAGAGGTCTGGACCAACTTCCCCTGACCATATGGCTAGGGTCCTCTTTTTCCAGAAATACTAACAAATTGCCGCCAGGTCCTCCTCAAACGGTACTCCTGCATCCACGGCGGTGAGGAAGCTTCCCCATCAAACGCCGTCGAACTCGCTGTCGACCTACATGCCCTACGCGTCATCGGCTCTTCTGGCTATCAGAAATGCACTGGTTACCTTTGGCGCGGTTGGCTGATTCAAGACGAAGATGACCCCACGATCTTCGTCCCGTATCAGAACAAGGCCAACTGTAACTACTGGGCGCACGTCAACCCGGACCGGATGCGCACGCCGGCGTACCAGAATTGGGTGCAGATATTCATGTCGGTATTCTTTTTGGCTTTGTATACCCATGCAATCAACACCATCAGTCCCGAAGGCGATTTAGATATAGTCGAGGGGCTTTTATATGTCTTCACGTTGGGTTTTATCTGTGATGAGTTGTCGAAATTTTGGAAGATTGGGAGATTTTATGTCAGTTTTTGGAATGTGTTCAATCTTACGCTATATGGGCTCCTCACTATATCCTTCACCATTCGGATGATCGCCATCGGTCACCCTGCAGGCGGTGATGAGGATGGAAAGCGTCACAAATTCAACCACCTGAGCTATAATTTCCTGGCCTTTTCGGCACCTATGTTCTGGGTGCGCCTGCTCCTCTACATGGATACCTTCCGCTTCTTCGGCGCCATGATGGTTGTGTTGAAGGTGATGATGAAAGAATCACTCATCTTCTTCGCCTTGCTCACCGTCGTCGCCATTGGGTTTCTACAGGCGTTTGTGGGCATGGATAACGCAGATGAGACCAAGACCACGACGGGATTCATCCTACAGGCAATGGCGAATACGGTCATGCAGAGTCCGGATTTCCCGGGCTTTAAGGGTTTTGCGCCACCGTTTGGGATTATTTTGTATTACCTGTTTACGTTTGTTATCATGGTTTGTAAGTAGTTTAACTTCCTCTTGAATAATATATTGGAAGGAGGGTGAATTTGCTGACTCGGGCTTTTTAGTGTTGTTGAATATCTTGATTGCGCTGTACAACAGTGCTTATACGGATATCACCGGCAATTCCGTCGATGAATATATGGCCTTGGTGAGTCAGATGACATGTCGAAATTTAAGCGCCAACTAACGGCAAGTGCATAGTTCGTCCAAAAGACACTGGAATTCGTGCGTGCCCCTGATGAGAACGTCTTCATCGCTCGTAAGTAACCTTTCATCGGAAAACCCCCTTGATTAATGGATATTAAAAATCACCAGCCTTCAACCTAATCGAAATCTTCATCCTAATGCTCCCCTTCGAATGGTGGATGTCCCGCCCGCGATACGAGCGTCTCAACACCTTCGTCATGGGAATAATCTACTCCCCCCTCATCCTCCTCATCGCCTTCCTCGAGACACGCGAAGCACACATAGTGGTCAGCAACCGGCGCCGCGGCGAAGCCGATGACGAAACCGTCGAGGAGTGGGAGGAACCCGATCCTGACGAGAGGGAGAGGGATTTTGAGAGCATGCAGTGGAGGAGGCGGGTTGAGGAGGCTAAGCCGAATATTGAGGATGATGCGGCGGTCGTGGAGATTAGAGAATTGAAGGGGGATGTGGAGGGGTTGAGGGAGTTGGTGGGGAGGTTGGTTAAGGGGGAGAAAGGGGGTGAATAGGGAGAGGAGGGGGTGGGGAATAGGCAGCCTTAGGTTGCCGCGCATGGTTAGGTAAAAGCCTAAGTTGAATATCTCCATTTTTCCTTTCTTGGGGTCTGATTTTTCTTCGATGATGGCTTTTTTTTTTTTTATTCCCCCCATTTTACATCTGGGTACATAGTCTGTTGTAACCAGACCCCACTAGTCTGCATGTATGTATCTTACCACATGTGCATAGGTATCTTCTTGCGATAACCCCCTATTTAAATACAATAATACAATACGCAACGCACGACTCCAACAATCTTTCGCAAAGATTGCCTTATGACCAATCACCGAGGGCCCTTTCTCGTTAGTTCTTGGATGCGCAAGGTAATCCAAGGGGAAATCGTTCATGGCAATTATCCCAAGCCCTTTTTTTTTTTTTTTTCTTTCACACAAGGGGGACATTATTTTCAACTTTGGCTGGCATTGTACTCTTGTGATACAGAGATCAGAAGAGAGAAGGGAAAAAACCCCCCCTCTTTGGAATGTTGGAATCTACGCTCTCTTCTTGGTACAATGTTTTTTTTTTTTTTGTTTTCCTTTCCTTTTCTTTGCGTGAGCGGGAAGAACAATAGGAAAGAGAAAGAAAAGAAAAAAAGAAAAAAAAAAGGGCGACTTGGTAATAGGACAATGATAGCAAGAACAATAGCGATAATAAATGACATTAAAAGATTCATCGGTTTTGAATCCTCATTAGACGTACACGCGCGCTCGCGCGTGCGAGAACCAGAAGACCGATGATGAGGGAAATGGGAGGATGTCAGTATCCAAATCTATCGGGCAATACAACAGGCGCAACAAGCGACCACGAATATATCACATAGCACACCCACCCCGAGACGATCTTCACCCAGCTAGCCCAATACGTGCGGCCCACGGGGGCGAAATCCCCCGTCTCCTCGACCTTGACGTTCATAGTCAAGAGCGTAGCGACCCACGCAGTAGCGAGGAGGAAGATGACGTGGAATAGCGAGTAATTGTACTGTGTCTTCCCTCTCTCATCGTCTTTAGAGCCGTGACCATCGTCGCTCGCATCGTCATCGTCGCTGTCGTCCAAGGCGCTGGCAGGGAGACTCCCGCTTTCGACAGCGGCGCGAAGGGCTTCTGCGCGCATTTCGCGGCGCTCGTTGGGTTGTTGGGTCACGAGGCCGTGTTCGGCTTCATCGCTGAGGTGCGCGTAGCCTGCTGCGCCGTTGGAGCCCAGAGCGACGCCTTGGGTGGCTGCGCGGGTGGTGGTGTAGGCGATTGTGAGCATGGTGATTATTGCGCCCATTACGACGGAGGCGGTGCGGGTGCCGCGAGCGCGGAGGAGGGGATTGCAGTGTTTATCGTCGGGTTCCATGGATACGGCGGACATTGTTAGGTATGTGCAGTAGATGGCGACCATGGCGGATTGAGCGAGGCCGGCTTGCGGGTTGGAGTCTTGGATTATGGGGTGGATGGAGATGGAGGAGGTGAGGAGGAGGAGGATAAGGTTGATCTGTGAGTGGGGTGATTATTGCGCCCATTACGACGGAGGCGGTGC
>JAJDMY020000327.1:0-48088 GCA_022345705.2 Sabuloglossum arenarium
TCTGGATAGTTTTTTGAGATGCTTTCCTTCAGCTCTCCAATGACCCGCACATCCTCCCAATTGTATTTTCCATTGTACTGGGTGGTACCTGAAGGCGCTAGGAAGAGGTCCAGCTGGCGGTCACAGTCGGAACCATTTAGTGGCTGCTTATAAGAGGTATAGTACATGCCGCGCCCTCCTAAAAGGAAAGTCTTCTGAAATCTCCAAAACCACTTTAAGAAAGCGCTTTGAGATGGTGGATTTGGATAATCTGTCCAGCGACCGTCGATTGTCTCCAGGTGTGCATCTCGAACAATCTGCTCTGCAGTTGACGACCAAGACTTCCCCTCAAAGTACTTCTCGTAGAAGCCCTTTGTATCATTGTAGACGCAGCCATTGACTTCTTGAAGGATGCGTTCATCCAACTTCTTGTGAATCTGTTCTCTGCCATGCTGTGAGCTCGAAGTGGATTTGAGCGGCGTGTCGAAGGCGGCCTTATTGAAGACGGTCGGAGGCGTCACTCTTGGTTTGGCAACGAGGGCAAAGACCGCATTCCAAATATCTGGATCAGGCGCACCACCAATAATTTGTTCGAGTAGTGGGAAAACTGATTTGACGTCCGCTTCGTTTGAATCTAGTTGGGAGTAAAAGGTAGCAAGATCGGCACTGAGAGTTCCACGATCATTGCGAGATCGAAGGGAGCGAGCCGTTGGGATGACCTGCAAAGTTGAGATCAGATCAAGCACGAGGTCTTTGGCATCTATATAGGTTAGCTTAGGAGCAGAACTGCAGATGTTCTGAGTCTTACCGGTACTAGCAGTTTCCATCAAAAGCACAACCTGCTTTGGCGCATCTTGGAGTTTGGAGATCCCCAAGCCTTTACACTTCAATCCAAAGAGACGGCGAAATCTATCCAGCCCGTCTTCAATTGGTTTGCTTGCGATGATGTCGGAATCGGAGCGATCAGCCATAGTGATGGGACGCGTCTCCAGGGAGACCTGAGGGTAAGCTCAGGCTTCCAACGTAAGAAATGATGAGTGGAGATATCATAGCCCGTAAGTCGAGCCAGCGTTTATAGGGTGTCGGAAGTACGGAGTAGAGGGCGCGACTTGGATGCCAAGCCGCCGAAACATTCACTCTCGATGCAGAGCCTAACCGACCAAACCAAAATGGGACTAGTACGCCTAAGTGGCCAAATTTTTGGCCACTTAGGCATGCTAATCCTATTTTGAAGACAGGGCTGATCTCTATCACCACAACAGCGGCAATGGATGCTGTCCAGACTCTTGGGTACATTGCTGCAGAAGAGCCCAAGCACACCCAAAGGGCAGGTACCGAGCCAGAGGTAGACGGTCAGTCAACGCTATGTTATCGAGGAAGCAGGTTCAAGGCCTCTTGATGGGGATTATGTTCCGATGCCTATCTATTCAGCCGTACTTCTACCGATTAAACTGTATACCTCACTTTCTATTAATTTTTTAAAAACAGTTTCTCATGGTGAAAGATCACTAGCTCCTGTCCTAGCAGCTTAATAGTGTCCTACGCGTGCTGTTTTTCTTTGACTTGCCACCATATAATACTTTTCTTTGATAGTTTTATAATATAGGCATTGATTCATGCTGAAGTCATTTCCTAGCAAGGGGGTTTACATAATTATATTCTCTCTACATAACTTCCTCAGGGCATTGTTTGGTAAGACTGCCATCCTGAACTCGCATATCCTGCGGACGTAGATCCTGAAGGTGAGGGTAGGCAGTCTGCTATTTCCATTTGAGTCATATTTACAATTTTATCAGGTATGGGATGGACTTACTATTTCCCTCATAGCCGGTGGCCAGGACTCTTGGTTGGTAGACCTATAGGTGAAGTAACGACCGTTCTTGCGGATAATTACCCCCACGTCTACATTACACAGCATTCCAAGCTCATAAGCCTTTTTGAATAAGCTGTTCTTTCTCTTCCTTTCTTTCTCATATTTGTTTTTCAAAGCCTTGGTAGCCATTGCTAGGTGAAGATAGATAGTGGACCGGTGCTTAGAGTAGGTTCGCGACATGCCAAGGTTACGGGAATGCGCTCGTTTGGTTATGTATTTGGTTGTTTTTTTTTTATCGCCGAGTTTCATTGTTCAGCCAAGAACATTTACCATGCGCAAGGTGACAGCCGACAGCTCAAAAGTAAATTCTCACGATGACCGCTGAGGTTCTTGTCGCAGTCAATCTATCCCCCAGCATATTTGCTCCATCTGTGGTAGGGCTCTACTTATCAGGCACAGCATCCGCTTACTCCTGGAGATGTTCCCATCCCAGGTGTTTGCTGGAGGCCGGGATGTGCAAGAGTAGGTTATTCTGCAATGCCAATGGAGTCTCCTCTGTCCATGGTCATCATTTATGAAACCCACTACCATTGTTGTATCAGTTCCTGCTTGAGTGCATCTAGCCCATCAGTTGTCATGCCGGTTGAGCTGCATGAAGAGGTTGTGCCACCGAGGAGCAGAACTGTCTGGGGACCATTCGTAATTCTTAAGATATCAATTTCCTATATCACTTAACGTAAGAAATAATTCAATTTACTTTAGTGATATGTTATACAATTAGCATCAGTGTGAACGGCGAGACCATTTGCTCGTTATCATAAATGACTTGACAAAACCGGATTCTGGTCCTATTTCTTCTTCTTCATCATCTGGAACGGCTCCCTCCAGATCAACTAGATAGCTAAACAATAAGATTAGCAATCATAATATTAAGTTTGATAAGAAGGACTTACAGTTTTTTGTTTTCATCGTCCCAATGCAAATTGCTGGGCTTCGGATCAGCGAAGATCCATCCCTTTTGACGCATGTATCTACAGATGGCAGCAATTTAGCTATAATGGTAAAATAACAATCCACAGCCATACTCACTCTAAAACCTTCGCTAATTGAGTCTCAATTAAAACCCGCTCATCTTCTTCCAAATCTAACAATATCTCTCCCACATTCTGCCCGGGAATCTTCGACATGACCAGGACACGAATGTAGCCATCTGGGCAAGGCATGGACTGGTCTTGCGTAATCACATCATGAATTAACAAATGAGGTGTATGTCCTGAATCTCTCAACTCTTCCAGTGCTGTCCATTCTTCCGCAAACTCTCTTTTCGCGGCCTTCCGATTGGAGTCACTGACTTCAGTGTCGTCTGGGTGGAGCCTAGTCAAAATTATCGGTTTGTCTTCTGGGCAACAAGTATTTGCGAGCTCTTACTCAACCCTTAATTTTGCTATAATTGGTTTATCCTCTCCATTGACTTCGCCATGTGCAACAATTACACACTCGCCAAGATTAAGGATCAGGCGCCGTGACAACACCTTCGTAAGCTGCACAGAACCACTCTTACAGCAAATTTTCTTTCCTGACCAGCGATAGTCCATGTCGATAGATGTGGGTGTAGATGTGGATGTAGATGTTGGTATTGAAAAGCTGTCCGCGGCCCCTCCCGCTTGGCAAAAATCCCTCACCAAAATCCACTCCCCCACCTCCGCAGACTCACCCATACCTCAATTTAATCACCTCTCGAAGAACCTTTTGTTAAACTCAACAGAAAAGCGTAAGGCAATTTTCCATGGCACAAGCTAGTCCCCCATACAATACAAGGGCACTCACATGGTCTCCATTACCAGACGTATGCTACGAAGAAGGCTTTTCGACAAAAAATGAGAGTACTAGCAACTTCAAACTGACTAAGGAGCAACTGGTTGACTGGCCCGATTTCGAGGCAACCGTTAGGGCAGGCACCAATGCCTGTCTAGAATCACAGACACAAATCATTCCTGCCCAGATAGAGAAAGAGCTGATCTGTGTGGGAAATGAACATGGACTAATGAGCCGGTTTGGTCAAAATATTGCTCATGCTATGACGGAAGTCAATAATAAGTGCGGTTTGCCAATCCGCTATGGAGATTACCAAGTCGGCCGAACTATAGGGGGAGGATATGGTCGCGGGGGTGTTCCTGACTTGATTTTGATGGATAACCAACATGGGATTCGTGCCGTTTGTGAAGGCAAGACTTTCTGGACCAAGAGCCTTAAGTCCTCCCATCGTCAAAATCGGGCCATATGGCTCGGTAAGCCCTTCCCTAATCTTCTAGGCATGAAACAATTGGCTCACTTTAGCAGGTCAGTTGGCCAGATACATGGATGATCACCACCTTGCGTTTGGCTGTTACACTACGTACGCAGAGTCTATCTTCCTCAAACGAGTTTCGGATACAACTTTTGCAGAGTCTCCTGTGATTCTTCACACTACAGCGTCAACTGAAATTGGTGGGCAGGGTGGCATCAGCCTCCGCGAATGCTTTCTATACCTTTCCACCATTGCCAGTACAGATTCATACCGCTATCGAACTAGATATGGTGATAACCTGGTAAGCCGTCTTCTACAGTCACACAGCTCCAAACTGAAACTTTGATGAAGACGAACGGGTCTTTGATCCCGCGGGAATGAAGTTCTCAAAGACTGGAAGAATCTATGGCATCATTGGATATAGAGGACAATGATCCTAAGTAGGGTCTATAAATAAAGGAGTCGACTTATGGGGATTGAAGAGTTTTTAATGGCTTGAGAAGCCAACCTGGGGAATACTCATTGCGTGTTCAAACTCCATAGCTAATTTTCCGTCTCTGGAGCAGGAGCTGGGGGGTAGAGATTGTAGAAGCTCGATGGTGCTTTCATCGACAAAAGGGGTAAAGATGCGCATTATGGAGGCAGCAAGTCAAGGGGCATTAGCCAAACAGTCATTTTTTGTAGTTACTTCATAGCCTTCCGTTTGTTATGATCTCCACGGCCCAATCTCACATTCTGTCCCCACCCACTCCAAGCGATGGTGGCCTCCATTGCCCAAAGATGCACGTACTCCGTTCCCACCACTCTGAGCGGTGGTGGCCTCCATGGCCCAGGGGTAGCTCCACCTCTCACACCCTGTACCCACCCGAGGGATGGTGGCATCCGCAGTTGCATATTACTATGGTGCAGGGGTTCGTGGATGCCTTGGGGGGTGGCGGGGTCTCCGCCACCTTTGCCGTTGGAAAACCGCTCCTCCAACTCTCATCTGACTGTATTGCCGATGCATTGCCAATGCGCTACCCGGTGTCTGAAACAGCTCTGCCATCCGAAGTTAGAAGAATCCGAAGGGGTAAGAGTAACGTCAGTGAACTTTGACTGTCGGAACCACATCTGCCTTGCCTGCTTTGGAGTGAAATATCGAGACGAGCAGAAAGTTGACACCAGGCCCTCAGGTTCTCCCCACCATAACCATCCTCGTTGCCTGCTCATTTTGTTTTTCGGTTGTCCCAAGTCGCCCCGTCGTTTCCCTAGTCGCTTTTGTTCGCCGTCTGGGGTCCCCCGTGTCGCCTGCCGCGAGGATCTGTCGCCTTATCGCTCATCACTCTCAGTGTGTCCACCACCCGCCCCTCTGGAATAATACCGTACTAGCCTTATGGCGAATGGTGGCGCAAGCTAAGGTCGTGGGACCTATGTTCGGAGTTCTATCTCGATGCATCACACCTTAGCAGCGTTGTGCTAGATGATACTCATTGGTAGTCGCAATGTGGGTATGAGGGCAGTTTGTGTCAGTGTATCTTATCTAGCATATGAGAAAGCTCATCCTACTGTTGCCCCTCACATTGCCATTCCTTCCTGTCAGATCCTCTCAACGAGTGTCCCGTTCTATTGTCGCGGCCCGCTGACTATTAATAACAATAGAGGTCTGGGTGGCAGTAGGCTAGCTGATATGGCCGAAGTTCCGTAGCCAAGTAACATGTGTATAAGTATGAAGCATAAAGTAGGCAACGGGTGTAGATAGCGGGTGTAGATAGCGGAGATGAATTGTAGACTGCCTGACAGCTCGCTCGGATTAGTCAGCCTCTCCGGTGGCAGAGAGGGTTCGGTAAACTTATTCGTACGATCATTGCGCTATTTTACATCTGCGTCCGAATCCGAATCCGAATTAGAATCCAGCTCTGATTCCGAATCCAGATTCGGAGATATACTTCGACGGGCAGCCATACGGCGGTATAGCTCAATGTCTGGGTCAGACAACAGATTCTCGTATCGATCGTCGCTGAGTTGGTCAGTGCCATTGAACTGGTCGAATGTTTGATCAATAGAGATCATCTGGGGAGGAGTAGGTGAGAGGGGAGTAGCGGAAAGAGAAGCTACGATGATAGACACAGTTTTCGGTGTATGTCCATTCGTTGCTTTTCGCCATCTGGTTGTTCCTATACGTGGGCCATAAAGATTTTCCCACCAGACATCTGCACACTCAGCTCAGGCTAAATAAATAATCCTTGCGACTGTAATCCACCTCGATAGTGTAGACAGTCGCAGGTGGAATTCCTGTAGATATTAGGCGAAGTGGATTTTCCTCCGCAGAATAAGCCATACCCACTGCATCTGGAATAGTGCTGGATGGAGTTCTTGACAGATGCAGTATCCTGAGTAGGCCAAATAGTCGCACAGATCCAGTCCGCGTCACCTTCCTATTCTTATCGCAAAGCAAGTTTAAAACATGCTTCTTGAAGCTGTGATGGGTTACCTTTCGCCGTTCATAGCCTGGTGCCTTGTATGGATTAGTTCCGTAATCCCAGCCTACCCTCTCAAAAAAACTGAATGATTCCCAAATAATCCTTTGGCCAATTTGGGACAGGAGTGGCAGTGTGTATATGCCTCTTGTCGTATTCTAGGGATATCACGGCTCAGGCTCGCACAGACTTCAGTCCCCCTTTGATGCGATAACCTTAGTCGCAAATGACCCTCCTAAACATTCCAGTCAATATGCTTTCTGGCTTTCTCTTGTCTTTTATGGGTTCTTCTACATCTTTAGGTTGTATCGGAGGACCTTATCGCCCATGTCTCGAAACTACATATGACGACCGTTCGCTAATTGTCCTTGATGGTTCGATCGAATATCTTATTGTCCCTGGTTAACTTGAAACCCATCGACAGGTAATCTAGACACAACAGCCCAGGTGCATTCAATCTCATCTCTGTCAACCACTCTCTGCCCATGTTCGATGGATAACTGGAGCAAGATGGTAAGCTTCGATCGACTGCGCGGGCTTAACCTGCACCTAGTATGGTAACTTGCCAGTATTGCTCCCATTGCATGTACTGATTTTCCCGAACCTGAAAAATCCGCCAACACTTCACCACCAAATACCGAAGACTCCATATGCAGCATCTGTGGGGTTACCATTTTGCCCTGTCGTAATACCGGTCGCCATTAGTTAGGATATTGCTGTTGAACGGAGTTGATGTTGTTGTCGTTTCTAGCTATGTACACGAGCGAAAGAAGAAGACAACACGAGGCACAGACCACCTTAACACAGCGGCCACAACGAACTTACAACAATTGCCTAGGTTCGACTTGGCAAGGATATAGTCTTTCTGTCAGGCAAACGCGATCCAGGTTTTTCAATGCCGATGAGCTGATTCTCTGGTCTCAATTCCACCTCGCTCCTCTTGAGTGTGTAGCCTAGATATCAGATTATGGTACACGTTGTAGGTCGTCGGTCGAAATTCAAACCCCCAATTCATATGATAATCCAAATTCGTAACGCCTGCCTAGGTGATTACGGCCCTCAGCTAGCCAGTCGCTAGCCTCCGCATAGGAACCTCCGAGAAGTTGCCTTAGAAGATATGTATATAAGGTAGCCCACATGAAAACAAGATTCTTTTCAACGACGACCAAGCAAAATCGTGCCGGGCCACACGACAAAAGTTTGCGACCACTGATAAGATCGATTAGGCGAACGAAGCAAGCAGAAGGTGGGTTTTCGGGGGATTGGACTAGGTCTTCTACATCATCTGTATTCAGAGGTGGTGTGTGGTGCGAAGAAAGATAGCATGTGTATCATGCAGGTCGCCATCCGTGACAGCCACCCTGCCCCTATCCAATAGCTTCTCTCATAAAACATCAACAACAAGATCATTATACTAACCTTATTTCCAATAGACTTATAGGCCTGAGATATAGAAAGCCACCCTTCCCAACCTAACCAATAATTTCAAACAGAAACTATTTGGAAAGGAGGAAATTCAAGGTTGATACCATGTTGCTCTCGCTCCCGGTGTGCTCCCGTGATAATCTGGGTAAGCTCCAATTGAAAAGTAGAAACAACAGAAATGATGACGCATCAGTGAAAGAGCTAGAGACCCATGATCTAGCTAAGGAGGCCAGGACTGTAGACAGCGTCTTTGCCATGCTTGGGAAAATAGGGGAAGCTAGTGTGCTCAGATGCCTTATTCTCTGGAGGAAGAAGGTTTCGTGGATTAAGGCCTTTCGTTTGTCCTGAAGGATTTTCTTCTGAGGAGGGTGTCTTGTTAAGAGAGGGTTTCGTGACTATCTTTCGTTGGACGTATGGCGGGAGTTTTGAAAGATTTGTATATCTTACAGGCGGATCTTCCGCTCTTAAAGCTGAATAGAATTGATTATGAAGTAGCCCAGATCTCCAATGTTGCCCAAATAAACGACCATGCCACTGACTACAGCTTAACAACTGGCTGAGCATCAGCTTGGCATCAAAAAGGCGTGAGGCCGGCGTGCCAATAGGAACGCTGGATGATGTTTTTCCGATGGAAGTTTTTGACCCTTATGATGTTCTGGTCTGCAGTTGTCATCACCACTCTCGCCCTCTCCAGGTCGGCCAGTTTACCAACCCCCGTTATCCCACCTCGCAAATGAAGTCTCTCAAGATACAAGATGTGTTATGGAGGCGAGTTACTTCCTGCTCCAGTAATGTCCTCACTTGATCCAAAAGCGTCAAGCCACCATGAGGAACGAATTTGTGTCCGAAGTATGAGGTAGAATTCTTGCGTAAAATGATAGAGAAATAAGGAGCAGTAGATCTTGCAGGGAGTTGAGTAGGTTGGTTGCTATGTGATTTGCTGCCTGACTATAGTGTTCTACGTCAAGCCTGTTAAAAGGAGCAGATCCCTTCAGGCAGAGATGTACGTCTATCATGTCCTTCTCTAACAACTTCGATATCTTCCTAGCGGAGCCTGCGCTCCTTCTTTCTGCTCTTTCATTGTGCTAGTTGGCCACCACTTAAAGCACCCGTCAAGGTCCAAGGTAAAATCCTCCGGCATGGAAGAGCGGTGATTCAGCTTAGAGACACCAAGTTTGTTACGTCCGGGTCTTTCTTGGTAGGTCCATCTGGTAATCACGCAGTTTCCCTGCCAATATGATTATCTCCATTGCCTCCGGCGTGACATGGGGACTACTGGATAGTATGGAACAGGCGGACCTCGCGGGTAATAACATGTTAAGGGAATGTTGGATAGTTTGCGTGTATTGTGTGAAATAGAATGAACAGCACGAACAGATGTTGCAGCAGAGGTGGGAGCGACCAAAGCGGGATCCTCACGCTTGTTTGGAGCGATTTCGGTGGCTGGGTGTCTCTCGGGAGCAGCCTTCTGGGCACCACAGCATTTGACAGGGAAAACGAAGGAGGCAATGACTAGGGGAGCATCGCTTGGGCCAGGGCACGGTACCGCAAGCTTGATGTGGTCTTCCCCAGCTGTTTTGAAGTCAACAATTCACCCAAGCATTCTCCCAGCCTTAACGCTGGTAATGACGACAGCGCAGAGGAGTTGCAACAAAAGCGGCAATGGGAAAACTGCAAATCATCCTCGTTACCAGCTTGCATTCGCCAAGCTCCAAAATGATGTGGATTCGATGTACTGGGTCCTCGGATTGATCATGAGAGTTGAAAACCCCCATTTTCCGCTTGAGATCCATATCCTTCAGTATCAGATGCAATGGATATTTTTCCGTCTTCATCCGCCTATAGCGCTCATCGACCGCTTTGACTTCTTAATCCGAGAAGTAGCCGCATATTGCCCTATAGATCACCAATCTATTTTCGGGGAGGTCTTTTAGGCGGCTCCCAGGCTCCCATGGGGTGAGAGCCTTTATACGACCCGAAGGACTAGTGCCCTTGGGTCTCGTGATCCTTGATAACAAGTCTTTTGAATATTGCATATGGCCTGGGGTAGACACCAAAGCACTGCGGCCATAGTCAAATTATCTATGCGATTTGGCATTCGTCGGTACTGCTCTGTACAGTATACAGGACTTCGGCTTGAACCGCTTCAAGGAACGGTCAGTCTACTCGAGAGAACCGGGGAAGAAATATCTGCAAACTTGTCCACTAGTATCTCCAAAAACAGCGAAAATACAGCTTTCGGTAAATGACGGCAAGCGTGACATATTAATCCAGAGGTACATCTGAAGTATCTGTTCGTTCGGCTCGGTCTGTCCCTGGACCACTGCTTTAACCATCGCCGGGTTGGATTCCAGCCATGCTTGCACCCCATCTATCATACTCCCATCTCCAACGAGTCTTGTGGTGCCATGAACACGGGTATATGGTACAGCCCCATGGCCCCCGGTGCCTTGTGTGGAGCCCCCGTGGAGGCCTCGTCGCCCTTACCTTCCCCCTGGCGTCAAAGTCTGAGGGCCAGGAACTTGAACACTTCGATCCTCGCACATTCGCTACAACCAGCTCACCCACATGATAATCACCGAGCCTTGTTGACAGTGGTGATAACACTCCACCGCAAATGTTGCAATGGTGAACAACAAGCGGCCAATGATTGAAGGCCGATGGCGGGGGCTTACGACTTGCTTCGATGGAGAGGGTCTGTAGTCCACCTAGCGCTAATTTCGCCATCCCCACCCTGCCGACAGCAATTAAGTGGCGCCCGCGCAAGCTTCAGTAAGTCTCACGTTCGGGGTCACTCACTTCCAGCCTTGAGCTTTCTCTTCGGTTGCGCGCCTTGGGTCTTTCTCAGCTGCTGCTTCTGCGCATCTTCTGGCAATTTTGAAGGTTGAATGCCTGAGTAGACCAATGCGCAGTATGGTAAAAAGAGTACAGGGTAGGCTCACCTTAAATATCGCCCTACTGCGTTTGATTGCTTTAAGACGTCAGGTCGTCACAGCCTGGTTGTTGATTCGGTGAGGAGGCGTGCTTTCCCAACGCAACGGTGCTAGAGAGCATGAATGCTGCAGAGATAGGAATAGCGAATCTAAATTGAGAATGAACCGTTTTGACGCAAGTAGATATACATGATGATCCTATGCCATTATCTGCTCTCCACTTCAACCCTAAACGTCATAGGTATAGGGCCCATCACACGAGTAAAGCACGTGTTGCACATCGTGGATATCGCTTCTGTCCGAGTTGTCAATCGGGCGAATTGATCAATTCGCCGTCCATTTCATCAATCAGATGGAATTGATCAATTGGCATCCGATTGATCAATCAAGGGGCTTTCTTAGTAGTATTCAATTTAATTTTTCATCTGCGCTCAATCGTAGCACGTCTCGATCCCCTAACTCAAACTCATCACTATCCCCAGCAGCAGTTTCACAAGCCGCAGCCTCCTGGTCCAGCTCTATTGCAGTTCTCGTTCCAGTGCGAGCTCGGGTTGCCGACCGGGATGTAAGAGTTGCAGCTCTTTTGGTTTGTTTGTGCATTGGCGCAGGTGAAGGCAGGGCGTTTGGTGGCTTCGGTCACTGTTGGTGAGGGATAGTGGATGGAATGGCGAGCGAAGAATATGGAGGTCGCATTGATGATAAATTTCTTGAAGCGGGGTACCCTGCTTACGGCTCAGACGGCGATTGATTAATCTTGTCCGGTTTACCAATCCGATGTTCAACTGATCAACCAGACAGGACAGATCGTGAGTGGTGTACACCACATTCATTCAAGCCATATTGGTGGCCCCATTCACTACACCGTCCATGGGCAAGTGATATCCAACGGTGTGCAACTTAATTTAATTCGCTCGTCTAGACGAATTTCCACTGACGCACACAGACATCCAAAGGCACTCAGACCGGGCCATAAGTTTCCCAAGTTGAACAATTATTGACTCCAAAAAAAAAAATGGACGTCCATTTAGATGGCGTGGTGGACAAAGACCCGGCCTCGGATTGAGGGTAAACGAGGCGATATAGAATATTCTATGGTGTTACCTTGGATCTGCCATGCTTGGCAGATAGTCCATCCGGCTTCTAGCCGGGAGATAGAACATTCGGTTTATCAATTGTTAAGTGTGATGACCAAGCTTATATGTGTACGGTATCTATGTGTCGAAAAGGTGATAATATCGCCATTGTCCCTGGCTAGTAACAGCAACAATCAGGTCCAATTTGCGCTAGTAGCTAAAACCCAGCATATATAAAGTGATCACAAGACAGTGCTGGGCCATCAATGCATTGGCGTTTCGTATCTTATCTCTCGCCAGAATGATGCTGAGGATGCAGCCTTAGATGTGACTGGATGGGAAGTGCGTTACTGTCTTGTTGCAAGAGAGCGTTGTAAAATGAAATCGACATTTCTGTAAGCCAGAGGCGAAGCTTTCAATTTCGTCCCAGGTCCCTGCAATATAGAAACTAGGCGTTGTGTTCGTCGAGAGATCGGGCGCGGAGGTAGAATTCGACCCCGCCAGCTCGCTCGGTAGACTAGCATAGAAACTTGTCCACGCCTGTTGCTAACAATTAGGTTGACGTCGTGGGTCCAAACCCCTCGATAAATGCCCCTCTTGGTGGGCGTTTGGTTGTTGATGCCGGTATTTCCCAGGTCAGGATTGACAAGAGTGCACTCGAAGTCTACCTTACCAGATATTGGTACCACATGCCATGTCTCGTTTCCAAGGATACTTTCGACTGGATATCTGCCTTGCCCGAAATCCACTCCCTTTCAGAGCAGGATGCGGCAAGTACGCACCCTTTTTGGTGCAGCGACACCCTCCTGGTCATTGCTCGGTTACAATGCTCCCAAATTGAGATAGGTTGTGGCTAGGGTCCTTGGTCGTCTCAATGTCAAAGGCCTAGCACCTAGATTCATTTACCACCCAGCGTTACCGTTTGATATTGTGACGCTATGACAGAAATGCCCATCTCCATTCCTCCCATTAAGCTCACGCCCCTCCTTCCATCGCCGCCGCCACTCCACTCCACTCCACCCCAGGCATCCTTTAGATGGCATTGTAGTTCCCCAATACAGTCTTTATGAATTGCATGTCTCTAGCCATGATGGCAATCCTGCGGGCATGGATCGCCGCCAAGTTTGAATCTTCTTCAAAATTAGCCGTAGGACAATCCAGGTGTGAGGGTTATACGTACTCTCCACCAACCATGCCTCAGATGATGCGCTCATTGCATTGGAATCTGCCGAGGTTGATGGTCAGCTTTTTGATTCGGGAGCAGGGCATTATTGCGAAATGCCGTGATTTTGCCCATCAATTGCTAAACATTATCTCTTCAATCGTGACTTGGCTACAATACAAGCCCAGGAGACTGGGGCAATCGTCCGATGCTATGCTCTTACTGGCTTCCACCACCACAGTGGAACATAGTCCTTACTCCTCCCATTGTGTGGCGGTTGTCGGAGCCCGCCAGCCCTACGCTTTGAGGGGAGCACAGCTAGCGGATGTGAACAGCCTCATGATCAGATGGGGAGGTTCTTCGACTATAAAAGTGGTGACGAGGTGCCCAATCACCGTTAGCGGGACTTCCCCACCTGACTGAATTCCTCCATTCCATTGGTGAGGTCCTCGATACGTTTCTGGGATTTAGTAATCCCTAATTGATCCTCAATGATGCTCCTCTTCTTAAGGCCTTTGAGATAGGCTACAGCATAACTAACTATGTCAGTAGCTAGATATATGGATTTATTATTAGATATGGATGCTCACTGTAAATCTTGATCATAAGATATGATCAATTCACCAGTCAATGCGACGTCCGCAGAGATATTACGGTCGCAATAAAGTTCAATCTTATAGTCGGGAGAAGCAAAGCAAGCGAAAATATAGCCTTCTCGAGGCATTCCTGGAAGACAACAGAAAGATGCGACTTGGGTGAAGAGAAAGTTGAAAAAATTTAATGCTCGATCACTGGCAGAACCGATGCCACCAAACTTTTTAAACTTGGGTCCTTCTCGATGGTCTCCAGAGGAGACACGTGACAGAATTACACTCCAGCTGGGTCTGAACCCTCTAGAAACAGATATCTTTGCAAGATTTGTCGCTGGCCACGGTTCTGTGAAATCAGCAGAATGCTTCACGAGACCTGACTTTATCGCGCACGTGATAGCCGTACAACCTGAATGCTCCAGTGGACCTTTTCCGACGCCTTGTGGAGAAGTTCCTTTAGCACCGAGAGTTTAATTGGGTTCCGCCATCCAGAGTTTTCGCCACCATCTATGTGCCTGAAGCTCGATGCCTCTGCAGCTGAAGTGGAGAGTTGCTGATAGTTTCCAATCGGAACACAGCCTCCAACCGGATCTGAACTTGATTTATCAAATCCCATTGTCAGCAAATCAGACCCCTGGAAGCGGAGAAGAGAGAAGCAGAGGTGACTTACCTAGTCATGACTGCTATACCATGGCTGTGTGTCGTCACCTGTCTATGACTTGGGTCCTCGCAATTACAATATTGAGTCATGGGGTGAGTAGTAGCATACTTTCGTGTTCGTGTAAGTCTGGATGTAACCGCGATGGGATAGTTCGCAGGTGTGGGATTTGGGTCTTTTAAAAGGTAGCTATTGCTATTCTTCAGTTGCGCCCATTCTCTGGGATCTTCCCCCTTTCTTTTGCTCTTTGTAGATAGTTTCCTAACACGGTTCGGATTTTTGCGCCGCCATTGTAGATCCTTGTTCTCCTGCTGAAAATAGCCTGTTTGTAGCGGTACGACGTATGCCTCCGTAATGCGACTCCTATGACCTTGACCTCAAGCGCTGTGAGGACCGCCTCCGTCTAGCCCTCGGCAGTTTGGTCAACCTATTGAGCGGGAATCGCTTATCCTTTTGCCGTTGTAGGTAAGCGTTGATTTTCGTCTTTGCTCGCTCACTGAGCCCAAGGTTCTCCGTAAGGATGCCGAAAGCGGCTCTGGCGACGGAGCTAGTTTCTGTTGAACAGAGGCTATTGCGGAGCAGAAGGAGGGCGTATAAGTGAGAATAAAGTGAATTGGAACTGATTCAATTTTTGATAACTAATCTACGACATAGGACTCCGCCTATATAGGGGTTAGGTGGCAAGGCGACGCAATAGAACCACCTCATGAGTCATAGGGGCGAGTGAGTTACGAGGCTTTTGCCTCGCAACAGTTTCAACGACCTTCTTCCTCCCTCAACCACAGCCTGATGTACATTGTGCCCTTTCGACTTATCTTAGGGTTTCCAGCTCAGCGGTTCGGCGAGCAGAGGATACGGGTTGGCGATTTTATAGACCCCATGAAGTTTGCAGTAAAACCACCAATTCTGATGACCTCATATTTACCGTAAAATCCTCCTGGAGTTTAGTTGCTCATAATTGTTGATGTCAAACCAGTCATCGGTGAAACACGCCGGTAAAGATATTCCGTGTAACCCGTAAAATAGGGCCCCTTGAGGGTTGTAGTCGGATTCGTTGGCTCGCCACAAGATAGATTAGGGCTAACAAGTCGAAGCCCTATTTGCCTGCAGAGAAAGGGGCTTCAAAACTGTTGGTCGTCATGTATGGCATCGGAGTGCCTGGGTAGGTTTATTGCCTTGGAGGCTGAATGGAAACTGTTTTCCAAAAGGCAAACGAGGCTGTATCCCATTAGGAAACGAAGGGAGCTACAGCAGAGGAAAATCCATCAGCGTCGTCGTCAGAGATCTTCCCGGGACGAGACTCTTCGTCCGTGTCTTTTGCTGTGGAATCGAGGATCTGATTTATTGCTATCACTCTCTTCACCCTACGCATCTAATTCCGCCTCAGAATTATCGTAAGTCAGAGCTGCATCCCAAAACACCATTCGTGCCTGTCGAATCTGGTCTGCTTCTCGGTATCTAGTAATATCGAGGAGACTCGGGTAAGTGATACCCCAAATTCATGCTTTCCAGGAAACTTCTTCCTTCATACAAACTCATGAAAAGTATGCACCGCGTAAAACCTCTCTATTCCCTCCTCGTGGTAAGTTGACGACATTACTTAGTGGAACAAAATTTCAGATCGCAGCAACGTACTTGTCTTGCGGTAGGTTGTCAGATTCTCGCTGGGCAAAAGGTGAGGTCTTCCAGAAGTACCGGCAGACAACTGTGAGAGCGCTTGGCCGGGGTAAGTTATATCTCCGCTTTAAATAGCTTGGGAGAACCAAGATACCTTTTGCGCCAATTCCAACATGCTGAATGCTTCTAAGTGAAAAGGCATTAGAATTGGCTCAGTGACGGTTTGTTACCATGTTAGTATGACATGCCTCTTCTATTCCCGATGACGTCTCCACCAACCCTAATCCAATTGGCAGACATCTGTGCTCGGTGACGGTTCGCTGAGGTGAGCTGTACTGGTATTCAGAGGTTATGTTGGCTGTTTTTCAGCACTCCTAGTCAGAATAATAAATCCTACCGTCCTCGACGAACTAGCGAATAGTACCAAGTCGTGAAAACTATTAGTGCTTGTCCGCCTTGATACCCTTCTACCATCGTCTCGAACGCCTGACAACGAACTCGAATCAGCCCGAAGGTTGGCCGACATGGACGCCGAATATCGTCACGTAGACTCAGGGGGTGTGCTTTATACGGAGCGAGTACGGCGATATGCTGAGGCTTCATCACTATGGATTCAGTCAACAAGGTGTGTGTCAACCTGCCGATAAGACCGACACTTGCAGGATTATAGTGCGAAAATCGATTGTCCTTTTTGGTGTCGTATTCAGCTCCTCGGTGTGACGTTCCCGCGGAGGCGAGGCACCAGGAGCGACCCCAACGACACGAAGGCTGTGACCTGTCTTCGGCTTCACCCCGGTCGAACTCACTTACCAGGATTCCCTCAAATATTGCCCACACCTGGCCATACAATATTCGTCAAAGGGGCGTAAATTAATCGAACTCCTTAGGTTTGGGTACCGTGATGTGTCAAGCAACGGAGTGACTACAACCAGTGCGGAGGCTTTAGCGTAGGACAGGAGCCCTAGCCGCTCCATGTCCAGAAGAAAGGTCATTCCAGACTGAATAGACCCATATGAAAAAGCTGGCAGGGATCGGTTCTGCTCTTTTAACCTCTGTTTGTGCAAACCCCTTGGGATTCCACCACAAGCGTATATGGGATTATCGAAGACTGTGGCCTTTCTTCAGCTTCTTCGCCCCAGTCGGACTCACCTACTAAGGATTCCCCCACCGCAAGTGCATTTGATATTTGAGGTTGCCGAAGACTGGCTTGTCTTCAACTTACTCGAGCTGGACAGACGCACTTACGTAGGATTTCTCAAACACTCTAGACACCCAGCCATGCACAACCCTTTTCTAATGTAGTGTTTTAAGTTCGAACTCCTAGGGTTCTGGACGCCAGGATGGGTCGACGCGGCGGAGTTTGACCGAGGCCGGTGTGGGTGTGCGTGTCTTTTCGTAAGAAAGGAGCTCCAGTTGCTCTACGGTCCAGAAGTCAAATGTCGAAGGCTATCGTACCTGCTCTTGTAGCTCCCGGCTGTGGAGATCCCTCTGCCAGCTCTTGAGAGCGATGAATCAGGTATTCCCAATGATCCCCCTATCACCCCCGCTGTTTCACCGATGTAGTTTGGGACTAACGTATCCCACAGCATCCTCTTCTGCCAAATCGGTGTTAACATGAAGCTTACCAAACTAGCCCAAGTCTTCGGTAACTACGTAGTTACCGGAGAGTAATCATATATTTTGATTTGTCCAAGTAAGCTGCCAAGGGACTAATTGCTACTAGGTCAAGACGACGGTAAGTTCATGCAACCTTTCCCAGATGGCTGACGGTCTGCGCAACAATCTCATTTTAGATCTCCTTCAATCCCCTAGAGCATACCCGTTTCTCTAGGGAGTGCAGATAGGCTTGTCGGATCACGTTTAGCAGTCACAGAACTTGATGGCAGCTTAAGGCGCACACCTTGCTGGGGCTGGTGGCCGGACTCCCCATAATGTCTTTAAGCCGTCGTTCTTAGTCTCAGACGTAGACTCTCCTGGGCTCTGCGTTTTACCTCTCGAATCTCAGCCTAGTTCCCTCTATAGGCCTCATAAGTATGAAAGCCACCGCGTGGCAAATCGACACCAAGATTTGTTTCGGTGCCCGCGCCAACATTTCCGAATTTTTGTTCCTACCAAGGTCTAACTAGGTAGACACCTAAAATAAGTAAACCCAACCAAATCAGTTTTCATTCTATGAATAGAGGTAGTGAAGGAGAACGAAGCAAGGGCCACTCAAAATCAAAGTTTTACCTTGGAGCAACAGGTTGCTGTCGAAACTGCTTCACGCTTATTGACCAGGAGAGAGAATCCTAAATCAGATGGCGTTCCCCGACTCGCCATTTCCCACCCCCGATTTATGATCTTCAGAACGAGATTTCTGACTCGGTATCACTGACTCCGTCTTCAGAATTGCCACCAGTACCCGGGTCCATTTCCTTGCTGTCCAGCATATCGACATTCTTAATCTCCACCTACGACACCACAATTCGAGATATCTCGTAATCGCAATTCGTCATCACATGCATATCTCAACTTAGGCGACCCCATCATAAGGAATGTTGCACCCCGTTCGCCGATGTAGGCCCGACTTTGGCTGCAGAGAAAATGTGGTTGTCTTATTGGCTATGATGGCTGCTAGAAGGGGAGTGATGACTGATTACATAATAATGTCAGCAGCCAACTAACTGCCCCACACCGAGTAACCCACTTCATGAAGTGGTACCCCACTCGCCGAGTGGGGTACTCGGCGAACGGCGAACCCAGCTCGCAAAGTCCACGAGTGGTGTACCCGACTCGACGAGCGATGTACCCGACTCGGCGAGGTGGGTACGCAGTTCGTGGAGTAGTTATGCTGCACCAGCTGCAAGTCTACCATGGTACAATACAACGAAGGCTGTGCGTTATCGCAGGAACACTGGAAGAAAATTGGCAATCATAAATTCGGTCAAGGCGCTGTCCCTAAACAGTAAAATTGTATACCTCACATATAAGATGCTCCAACCCAATCTGTATCCATCTAGAGCAGTCCCTAAGATCCCGAGGCACTGGCTAGTTCCGCTCTTATTAATTCAAATCCTCTGAGTTAGATTTCAGATGTCTTAAGATCTCAACCTTCCATCCTTGTCTTGATCCCATAGGCATTACTCTGTGAATATGTAGCAGGGTCGTGTTTTTTATATGGAACTCGATCAGCAGGGGCCCCCATTTTCAAATTACGCCGCTCGTCGAGTCGGGGGCTACTTCGCGAACTGGGTACACCACTCGCCGAGCTGTGTACACACTCCATGAAGTGGGTTTCTCGGCGAACGGGGTGCAACAGGAATCTCAAGTGCTCACCGAGAGGCACCAGTTCAGGATCAGTTGGTAGTTTGGTCTTAGACAAGGATGTCTCCTTCGACTTGTCTTCCGAGTCCTCGATGAAGAACGTCTCCATGTTGAGTCTGACGCTTGCGGAGATCTGCGAGAAGAGGGAGGCGTCGTCATCAGGCATCCGTTTGACCATTGCTGACTCCGGCTCCTCCACATCCATGGGGTCCGCTGCAGCGGACCCGAAGACTCCCATGTACACTTCCGAGGCCTGCCGCCCAAGGCGGTACACACCGTGCAGAGGTATGTTTAACTCTCGAAATGTACTCCGGACCCGTTCCGCAATGACGTCGGCAGCGACATTGCTGCTGGCCAAGGCTAGGACCGTCAGTCCGATCTCTATGGAGGATGCCGCCGTCACGGCGATGACGCTGGTCTTTCCCGTTCCGGGTGGACCCTTGAGAAGACGTAACCCACCGATCGGACTGGTGACCTCTTCCCCCACTTTTCTCTGCCTGGGTTGAGCCGCATCTTGTCCATGATAGCGCTCACTCTATTCCACACTCCAAGTTTTGCGGCATGGAGTTTCCTTTCTGGTCTCAATGACGCTGCCTCCATACCACGATTCATTATGACCCTTTTGATCCACGAGTCGTGGGATATGCCTTTGTGGGGGTCTCCCAGCAGCAACCAGTTCACCCTGCGAAGCTGCGCGTTGAGTGGCCCGCTATACCGGCCGAACACAAAGTTTGCTTTCCTGTCCGCCTGGTAGATAAACCCACTACCACCGACTGGCCTCAATGCGTAGATGGCGGTGTTCGACACTGTCGTGATCGCCGATATTGTCGGGATGACCCGTCCACGCCAGCACTCTGCCTTGTCCCTCGGTGACATTTTCACCGTTATCGTCACGTCAGTCTTTGGACAGGGTGGTTCGACGAAGGAGGCCTGCAGGTTCCTCCTCTCAAGGTGGACCGTCACGAAGTGCGCGTCTCGATCTGCTTTCCGGTTTAAAACCGCCACCGGGGTGATCTCGCAGGACCAATCCCCATTCCAGTGATCAACCTTCATCTTTTCTTGATGATTGAGCTCCCTGAGGAGTCCTCCCTTGAGGAAGACCTCCGCCTCTCTTTCGTCCGCATACGCATACATCAACACCATCGGGACGTATGACCTGGGTTCTATGATGGAATCCTTCATCCTCCGCTGCCACCTAGGCCACCGCCTCCCATGGTACTCCACCATGTAATCTAGCTGCTGTAGGTACTTCACTTAGAAACTAGCCAATGAATGTCATACTCGAAAGGATTCGCCCGCCATTTTAATACATCGTTAGCCAGATTTCGAGTATTGTTTCACTGCAAGCGTTCAAGCAGAATCGAACTAGAAAGTAGCCAGAGTCGGCAGTAATGCCCCTGATTCATAAGCCCCTTTTCCTCTTCGCTCTTCGCTGCTTCCCTTTTTTGTCTCCTTTATCAGTTGCTTCGCCAGTAGTTTGTATACGCCAAATGCTCTTCATGCTCCTCGGATGTCATTCTGAGGTCAATGGTTCTCGGAGCGTAAGTGGGGATCTCTTCGCCAATACGATATGCTTCTCCCGCACGATCATTTCGGATCTCGGTCGAGTACGAACACCGTAACTGCATTTAGCACATAACTTTCGGATTGTCCTCCATCTTCTTGACAAGATCTGGCTCGAGGCACATGAGCAGTTTAGAATCATCTGTGTTATCGTGACAATTTGTAAATACGTCGTATTCTAAATCGCGGAAAACAAGCCGTTTGTCCTCTTCTGACAAGTCTTCTTACCGTCTGTCCCTCCATGGAATGCCTAATAGACCTAGCATATCTTTGGTATAGTGTATCATTGGAGTTGCAGTGAGGAGCCATCTGACACTCGCTTCGAGTTTTCGGACCGCTTCCCAAGCCTTTGTGTTGCTCGAACCCTTCCGAAACGTCGGCGACATATTGAGAAACTCGGTGGTTGCACTCTTCCCCCTTCTTCGTCAGACTCTCCAGGTGTATGAGGTAACAATTACTGATTTGACGCTCTTAGGTTAGATTTGATGAAGATGGCGCTAAGCCTAAATGGGCAATTCTAAGCATTGTCGACAGCCTATAAAATTGCCCATTTAGGTTTAGTGCCATACTAAATATCCCAATCCCTCTACTAATACGGAGAAGTCTACTCCCACTCGATGTATACCCCACAGAGTAGAGTGATTGCCGACAATCTGGATGCCAGCCTTTTGTTCTGACAAGGAAATTCCAATGATCGCACTGACTGGACCCTTACGGAGATGGCTTGCTACGCATTGTTACTTGCTGCAGGATCCCAATCGCTCCTTTGGGGATCGCAGTGCAGGTTCATCCCGTGCCATAGACTAGCAAACTGCTCACACCAAGTTTATGAACCCCAGTTTCTGGGCAACAGGCAAAACACCGTGATTCAAAAACTCGAGCAGAAATTCCCATGGCGATCCAATTGCATCACCTTCCACCCTCTCCCGGCAATGATTGACAGATAGCTGGCTAAATATTCAACAAAAACACGCAAAGACAAAAGAATATGTATATCTCATAGTCTGTGACCTCCGCAGCTGCGACCGCTGGAACGGTTTCTTCTATCTCTGTGTGACCCGGGCTGGAAAGGAATTTAGAGGGCCCACTCACTCCCATGCGGCGTTGGCTGGATAGGGTATGATTGTTTAGTTCGAGTTGACCGGGAGGGCGTTGGTGGGAGGAGTTGGTGTCTGTGAGCTGCTCGTTCTAGGTCCCGACTAAGCTGCTCCGATATTAATTTATGTGTGGTCTCTGTAAGCACTGTTTGGGCCTGAGATATGTCAACATCGAGGGCCGTGCAGAGGTCAACAATAGTGCGATAGGGACGGACAGGTGGTCGTCGATTTTGAAGGTCGGTGTTCTCATCCTCTTTCTTCCTCAAAGAACGTGTCAACCTTTCAACCGCCCCTTTATACTTTTCACCGCAGCAGGTTGGCGGTAGTTTCGCACCAAGGCGCCCATATTGTAGAAGTTGATATCGGCGCGAAGGAGGCTAGAACGAAGCGGCATGGGTTGAGAGGAGAGATGCCGATAGCGGCGATGACTTTGGTTGGGATTTGCGATACTTGTATTGCGATACTTGTATAAGTCCATTAATTAGAGATTCATTATGACTGAGTCGATAGTGAACCTTGTCGACTCTACCGAGGTTCTCGTTTGCTATTTCATCACAACGCATTCTCGCAGCGTGTTTTCCTGCGGCCTTTAACAAAGATGAGCTCCTTCACACCCTTCTTTGAAGGAGATCTATTGGATACTTGCTGAGTTGTCCAGGGCTTCCTCAGTTCTGATAAAGCCAGCGTTAGCAAACTCGGAGAATAGGGCGCCAATCTCAACGCCTGAATAGCTAATGCGAGGTGTCATCAGCCCCTTGTAGCTGGCTGATCGAGACAAAGGCCTCTGGTCGAAGGCGAACTGGATGCAGCGGCTAGCAAGAGAAACATTCCCATGCCTCACGACGTTTTTCGCCTGCCCTCGAACCTGGGCTAGTGACCTGACGACCTCCAAGAGCTTTAGGAGGGGCTCCATCTCCTGTGAACCTCTGCCTTCGCTATTTTCCTTTCCTGCCCCGTCGGAGCTCCTCCCGGTTCGGAAGAAGTGGTCCTCGGCATGTAAGTAATAACTTTGAAGTTTATGAGCTGGACTAGAGCAATGTAAGTTGTAAGTGCTCAGAGTCGCCCGCCATATGTTCTTCATCTAGTTCGTCTATCGTAGTCGACATTGGGTATGCTATTCGACTCCTTTCAAAACCTTGGGGCCAACAATTATTCACCAACCCGACAGGGGTGTTGTTGTTTGACCGAACCCTCCACTTCTGTGGCCTGGAACATGGTAACGAACGTCAGAACATGTAATCTCCAAACAACCTTCAGAATTGTCAACCTACCATCTTGGTGCCCCATGTTCTCAAATCCGGATTGCCCGGAACCCCTTGTAGGATAGTTGCTCTGGCTGAACAGCTCGGTCAGTAGCTGTAACTCGTCCTTTTGTCGTAGTTGGCGTAGAGTACTCAATTAAATGATTGGCAGCGACGTATTATCAGGAGATGGGAAAATGTCATTCGCAGTGACTTATTGAACCATGGTTATACATTAGTATGGCAAACGCAGATGTCATTGGATTACATCAAGGGTATTTGCTCACTAACTGATAGACCATAAGCGTTGGGATCTATGAACTATGCATAGTTAGAGGAATGTGAAGTGCTTCGAGAGGATCTCGCCTCTTCTATGGCCTGAAGTATGTAGTCATCAGTACCACTCATCAAATAACCTTCACGATCAGGAACAGAGCTGAGGAGAGATAACTCACATACCCACATAGCTCCATCCTCTTAACTAATATCGCAAGGGCTCTCACTTCCTCATCACAGTGATTCTGCATGTGGAGGTGGACCAGTTCCTTATGAGCGTCTTGTCATTACCTGACTCAGTAGAAGAAGTCTTGGAAGCCCTATGACATATCGTTGTTTCCGCTACTTCGAACAATAAACGAAAGTAAGTCCTTTATAGCGTATCCTACCGGAAAGAGCCCTTCCGAATCCTTCACAGGCAGCTACACCACAAGGAAGAAGCGCATGAGCTAAGAGAGGAGCAATGTAGATAGATAATGCCCTCTCTCTGCGGCCCGCGATAGCGGCGTCTGACCAGACCCGTCCTTGGAGTCCGGTTCGACGTCCTTGGTCGCCAGCAGCAGCTTGACGATCTCCAGGTGCCCTTTCCATGCGGCCTGCGATAGCGACGTTTGACCATATTTGTCCTTGGAGTCCGGCTCGACGCCCTTGTAGTCGCCAACAACGGTAAGTTCGAGAAAGGGAAAGTGTTACCGTATGGCCAACTATTCACTAGTAATCAAAATTTTGGAGTTTACGAACTGGTCCTGACCAGAGCGATGTAAATGTATGAGCTTGCGGTCGCCATCAATGATGCTTGTCCGGCTCACCTACCAAGGCCGTTGGGTAGCTATGCTATTCTGCTCTGCGCTGTTGGAGTCTGCCCGGCCCCTCTATGATCTTGAGCATTCATAAAGACTATATATAAGGTTGTAAGAACATACAATCGTTAAGCGACCTTCGTGGTTATCGACGTGCCTTACAATGCTGTGCTTTAGAAGCCTATCTATAGAGTAAATAACCGGCCGGTTGAAGCAGTGAGAGGTGTTCTTTCCAGCATCATCCATGGCCTAGAGTATTCTATAGGTATTGTGATAGTCAGGACGCGTAATCAACAATTTTCCGGATTAAGAACATACTTATGTGGTAGGTGTACGTTGCTCTCGAAGTAGCCCTCGCCGTAGAACATTCGGCTGGCTACTGCCATACCCTGCCATACCTAGTCGTAGGGTTGAAACCCATGAACCTTTACATATAGCGAGGGGAAGCTTAGGTTACTTCGCTTCCTCTATGGCCCGTCACATATAACTATACACATAACAACCATCAGAACATATGCTCATGAACACCCATGATAGAAAATATAACTCACATCTCCTTCCTCTTTTTCCTCCATCCTGATAAACCAATATCGCAAATGCCCTCTCCTCATCATCGCCAAGCATCTGCGAGATGAAATGGATCACTTCCTCGTAGGGCTGGAGCGTCTAGCAACTGTACGCCGCCTTCGGCCTAGTTTGCCATAACAGCAACCTATAAAAGAGAAGCAAGTTACAGTCGTCCTGCACGTCTGACCGCTTCATAGGGGAAAGGGGTGAAAAAGTATTGAGAGAGAGAAAAGAAGCACCGAAAGGGCTAGAGGTAGATATAAATCCCAACAGCTATTCTGGCTGCAATGACAGAAACTACTTCAAAGAAGATGTGCATTGAAGAGAAACATTAGAATGTAGTCGGTGTGGTGAATGTGGTGAGTGTAAATACAGTGAGAAAAGAAAAGAGGCCCATCCAGTGCCATTTTATAAAGTCCTCATCCTTGGGTAGTTCCTGCTGAATCCTGTCTGGATTTATTCCTCGAACCAAATTGAAAGACCAGAAATTTTCTTTTGAGTTGAATCATTAGTAATTTCCTATTCACTTAGCTTCTGCGATGGACGATTAACAAGCCTCATGGTAATTTACCTGAGTAGATCCTTTGCCCGGTGCCGCTTAGTCCACTGACCAGGTGTTGTCTGTTTGTTCATCTGTCGATTCAATCACCATCAAGGCTCTACCATATAGCTCGGGGTCAAATTCCTCCCGTTCAGAGAGCGGCTCATACGCTGGACACTGCGCATTAGTGGCGTTCGTTCACTATAAGCCCAAGGAAGCTCACCCCTTATCTATAGAGTAATCACACCAACGGCTGAGGAGTGTGATGCTTTTCCGACTATCCAATGCTAAGTAAGCCAAAATGTTGGAGCTGACGAGCTCGGCGTAGAGCAAGGTATATAACTATGAAATGCTCGTGTAGTCACCAAAGGCGATCCAGATGATATGAGTTGGTGGTGGTACTGGCTGGAAGTGCGGGGCCACTATTCGATATTGATTGAAGTTCTTGAATCCGTCTTGCAACAAATGCGTAGTGCTAGTACTTCTCATAGCTACCGGCAGCCATGAGATTGTAAATATTGGGCTCTGGAAGCCTTCCAATAGCGATGGATTATTTAATGTTTCCCATCGCTGCCAGCAGAGTTGAGATCTTGAGTTCACGAGCCCACCCTATGGCAAGTGTATATAATTAACATTCCTCAATTGACAACAACTATTGGATCATATGTTTTAGTGTTCACAAGTCCGCCCTATAGCAACATGGAGCTCTCGTAGTCTCCGAGAGTGATCCGGTTGACGTGGCTTTATGCGACCTTATGGTAGCTATAGCTCCAAATTGTACACGACAATCAATTTTTTGAAACTCAGGAACTCTGCTCATGAATTGTCGATTACTATAGCCCCGCCCCAATCATTGACTGGCAGGTAAGTCGTAATGTTGATAATCGTAAATCTTGAAATCCATGATTCCGCCCTACATAGCATATGTATACAGTTAATAGTTCTCATAATCGACAGCAACTGTAAATGTTGGTATTCACAAGCCCGTCCACATAATATTCTTGTAGTCACCAGGAGCGGTCCGGAACATATGAGCTATTAGTTATTTCCAATCATTTTGCTAGCAGATAAATCATAATCATAAATGTTGAAGCTGTCATATAGCAAATTTATACAGCCATTGCCTTTCATAATCGACAGCAACTATTGAAAATATTGGTGTTTACATATCCGCCATGTAGCACTATAAAACTCTCGTAGCTACCAGAGAGCTCCCGCAAACATGTGAGTCAGTCGCTTACTGAGATTTTGAGCTCATGAGGCGAGCATAGTGTAACGAGAATTTCTTAAACCCACTCATGAACACATGGTAGAGCTAGTTGCTCATGGAATTTTTGAGCTCATGAGGCGAGCATAGTGTAATGAAAACTTCCCAAGCCCACCAAAAGCACACATGGCAGAGCCAATTACTCAATGAAATTTTCGGTATAGCTTCTTAGCAAATCATTATGTTTATTTTTTGCCTCCATTCGATGTTGGCCATATAACTCATAAAGTTGAGCGATCTTCTTTCTCACAATTGGTTCTGATAGAAATGACTGTTTGGTCATATCCATATCATAATTGTTGCTGAAATCTGTACTCGGGTATAACTCAGGTTTCAATCGCCTAACTAACCACAAAATATCACATTCATTTGTTAAGGTTTCCCCTTGCCTCCGTTTATAGTGCGATATGACAGTGTCTGGCGGAACGTTGATTTCATCTTTGTATTTATCGCAATAAATGCAAGTTAATAAGATGCGGATAAGGTTTCCTAACTGATTTAATCTCAAACAAAGCCTCTCATGCTTGACGCCATCATCTCAATTCTCCACAAGACCTAGTTCCATGCAACCTAATTTACACTTGGAGCAAGGCCCCCATGGCTTCTGAGCTGGCATAGTTACCTGGTAAAATTAAAGTGATCCGAGCAGTGAATAAGTGTCGGTATGTTTACCTTAAACTAGCAGGATGCTTAACATTGATCGTTTAATAGTCTTTAGGACTGAGCTACTCAAATGAAGAATGAGTAGTTTGGAGTTCTGAGTGGACACCTTGCATAGATGTAAGACTTAGGCAATGTTGGTTGTGCGAGGTTGTTTTGTTGAGCTTCGTGGTATTTCACATCTAATATTGTAGAGATTGTGTTGTCTTGCCAATTGAGTAGAGTTGGCGCCTGGCATTATTGAAATTTATTGCAGCCGTGGTATTAAGGTAGCTCATGTGTTGTGTTGTTTTCTTTCTTCACTCGTGTTGTAGCTAGAATCAACAACATCAATCTACTCCCACAGATTATAAATCCAGCTAGCTTGCAAGTATGCGACAACGCATCCATTAATTGCTAGTTGCTAGTAGACGGCTTTTTGAGTCTACTACACGTTTTTAGTTTCTCACTGCTTGTTCTTGTTCAATGTTTCGAGTTTGACGATTACAATTGGGTGTCGGTTTGTACACTCCGCGCTTTTGTGCAGCCACTCCATTTTGTGCAGCCACTTCCCGCCCCGCAACATCATGATTGAGTGTGATTGTTTTACTAATAAGAGGTACGCTTTGATTGTTTTCTATAGAAATAAACCATTAAATATTGCTAGAGACCATAAAGTGGACATACGACAAAGTTCGAGGGGATAATCGCACCGTGGAAGAAGGGTGCTGCCTCCGATCGATTCTGTGGGCCCTCATGGCCAAGATCGAAAATCTAAAGCAGAGAACAAACCTCTTCGAAAGTCGAACCAAGCTCTTCGCGAGCAGTGTGGAGCTTTTGGCCGAACTAAGACACAACTGCTTTCGTACAACAAGACTTTACGACCTGGTCGAGAAACCGCGCAGCCTATGCTCGCCGCTCACAAGCGGCAGGGCAAAGAGCTCAGATGGGCTCGAGCAAAACTCTCAACAGAGGCCAGTAAAGTTTTTTCATCCCCTAATGCTATTCACTGACTGCTTGATTGATGATCCAGCTGGATGCAAAGGCTCGGACCTCGGAAAAAAGGTTATGCCGCATACCCCTTTTCCTCGTACCTCAGCAGCCCCTTTAAACCCGCCTCCACAGCCACCCCGCCTGCCAGCTCACTGTAAATGACGTCAGCGAGGTCTTCCTAGAAGGAAGAATTAGCCGCCAATTCCAGCAAGATTCTATCTCGATTTCGAGAAACAGGCTGCTATGAAGCGGGAAGGAAGTTCCGATCAGTAAGGGTTGGGGGTGCCTACCCTAGGGTCTGACATTGGAGAAAGGCGAAGTTGTAGGTATTGGAGAAGAGCTAAGTCTGTCGCCTGTTTGAGCAGTGGTCGCATATGTATATACACAATAATAAGTCCATGACCATATCACCACGGCGGCAGTGATAACGCTATGCATTTCTATATCTAAATGCCGAACAAATCCTCTCCTATGAAAAAGGGACAGCAAACAAATAATAAAACTAAAAACCCGACTAGGAATGCGAGCGCATATCTACCTCAACCAGCGACCCTTGGAGCACTTCCGCGGTCGCTGCTTGGTAATGAGATGACGGTGGACGCCGGTGTCTTAATGCTGATATCCCGCCCAAGATGCTCCTCCAATATAAAGGGGAGAAACAAAAAACTTTTAGAATTAGAAAAAGAAGCATGCTAACTGCGTCTCGCCTCCTTATACAGCTGCTCTTGCTATCATATAATCGCCGCTCTAGTCATCTATAACCGCCCGCCCATCTACTGCATCCCTTGAACGATGAATTGATTTAGATGAATGATAAATGTCATCCATATCATCGCCTCTAAAAGAAAGCAGGTCATGCCTTCCGATAGAAGAGAAGATATGGGTTTGATCCTTCAACACTACCGGGCTTTACCCGCTTCGTGTGCTCATCATTCATCCTCCACCACCCATCGTCCCGCTTAACGTACGCCATGTAGTGGCCATCATTAAGCCTACAATTGAGAACAATCAGCATCGCAATCTGAAACGAGAAGATAGAATAGAAATTTACCCTTGTCCGAAGTGCTCAACAACGCCATAAAGCTCGTATTTGAAGTCGTCTGCAGAAGCGGATTCCGATACCCAGGGAGAAACGTTGAAGTCCTTTTCAACAGGAAAATCCACTTTGGTGTCAACTTTTTCTAAGGACCTATAGCCCCTTCGTCCGGACACCTGCCTCCACCGACGGACCTGAACAGCGAGGTGGCTGGGGGCGTGGCCCAAGGTTGATACCCTGGATACACCTCCCTTGGCGCCACAGTTACCACATTTGCGATCAGAGAGCTCTTCTCGCTCTCTGAACGTGTCGAAACATTGGCTTAAGGTGACAGGGCTGCTATTCTGGGACCGCTGGCTTCTTCCAGTACGCGAGCGGCTGTCCGGCACATTAACTCCGAGTTCCATGAAATCTTCTGTCATGGTATGCTTATAATTGCATAGCGTGCATGTAAACTGATGTGGTCAGCGATGGATAATCCAAGTAGATGTAAATATACTCACGTTATTAAATATTATCCCTTGGAAGACAGACTCAACCTTGGTCATTTGGTGATCACCTTTGCCTTCTTCGGCTGATGACTGCCGTGATCGAAGCTCCTCTTCTTTGAGACGATTGAGTGTTTGGTTGAGGGATTCCTGGGCGTCTTGACTGAGTTCGCCGTTATAGGGATCGCCATAGATTGCTGCATATGCCTGAGTGAAGTGCATAGGCGACACATGTGGCGTCGCAGTCGGATCTTCAGGCTCAAATAGCATTTTGCCGAGCAACTTGCCAAACACACTCGACAAATTTCTTCAGAGGAGGTCAGCGCCTGTATAACAGAGGCCGTGCTAGTGAGCAGAACTTACATATCGTCTGTGCTGACGCCTTTATACACATCCGCAACTGCGCGCTTCGTGGCCCTGCTACTTCTGGTTTCTATCCGGCCAGCAGTATGTACCCTCCTCTCTATCGAACCCTCTGCCTCGCTGCTCGTCGTGCTGTCAAATGTCGTCTCGACGGTTGCATAGTGCTGGCGAATCGGTATGGTATGCATGAGGCATTGTAGGACTGAGTTGTGATAGCAAGCCTTTCCGTGGTTCCTTAGTCCTGCCGCATTTCGCCTCCGTAGTCTTGATGAAGACATATCGGTTTCGTCTGCAGAGATGCCACTACTCAAGCATTTGCTTGTTTTCCCGATCACGTCAGGCTTCCTAAACGATCCATCCGAGCTCTCTGCCCAGCTCGAGCCTGCAGAGGAGCTACTCGCCCCCGCATCAGCCTTGGATTTGCAATTTGGTTGTTTGAGTATAGCCTTTGCGGCAGCATGTGCTAACCGCGCTCTCTTTCCGGAAGGCTGTATATCTTCTTCGTCATCCTCACTTTCATCGTCGCGCATCGCTATGCTCTTCGATTTAGAATTTGCTGTGACCGCTGGTGCCATCTTACGTTTAATTCGATTTTGTACCTTCGTACTGAGGTGCGCTTCTTCATCATCCGCGTCTTCCTCATAATCGCTTTCTGAAGGAGATGGTGTATTGGTCATTTGTGGTGGGCTTTGTCTCGAAGGAGTAGATGGTGAGGTAGATTTGTTTGCAGGGGATGACGAGGGAGATGGTGATGGCAACGTCGTTGCCCGAGGCGTTCTGCACTTTGGCTGTTGGGTTAAGTTTGCTGGCTCAGCTCCATTCTTCTGTGGTAACGACTTCTTTTCAGTCTCCGCAGCGGTAGCCTTTCTGCCATTCATCTGTAGGACGTGGCAGGTTAGAAAGCCAACTATCAGATAGCATCCTCAAAGGGGGCATCGAATAAATACCTCGATCTTTTTAGTTTTCTTCGCTGGTTGAAGTTTCCCAAACTCGCTGCCTGTCTTCTTTCGATTCTCTGCAGAGGTAGCTTTAGCTGCATCGGTCTGTACCTCCTTCACGTCAACAAGTAGACTATAGGATAAGATTAGGACAGATTCCTACTTCAGTCTTCTTGCTGCATTGTGTAGCTGAAGGTTTCTTCGAGTCTTCTTTTGATTTCTTCAAATTCAATTCGTCTTTGATAGAACTCAGCTGTAGTAGTAGTAGCAGGTTAGCAAATAGATTCCAAGTCACACAATCGGAGAAGTGACAAACCCATAGACCGTTTGGCTTCACAGGCTTAACAGAACCCGCTCTCTTTATAATTGGAGTCGGATGATACTGGGTTTCTGTCTCTGGGGAGGTTGTAGATCTATCCGTATTTGTCTGCAGCAGCGACAGGTTAGGAAGTCCATTTTCGAGCTTACACAATTAGAGCTATAGAAGACTCATACACTGCTCTTCATTATAGTTTGCGTAGGCAAGACTGCCTTCGACTCTGTATCTGAGATCTTCTCGGCCTCTGACGAAGCGGTAGATATATCGGTAATTGTCTGGAGCATGGCGTTGGCAATTACGACAGGGAACTACCACGCAGAGTTCTGGCAGACGCCTACCTTGAATCTCTTGTCTATGGCTGGAGTTTGCAAGTCCTCCATCTCTCTACTCGATCTCTTGCGTGAGATTTGAAAAGACGTGGCCCTAGCCGTATCCACCTGCAGCAATGGTATTTAGCGACACATCCGTCAGAACAGTGTCGTATCCATACTTTTGTAGCTCCCCCTATCCTTCGAACCTCTACCTCCTCCACATATGTAGTTGGAATCTTCTTATTCTTTGGTGGCTTCGTAGCAGCATCCCTAGCAATCTATAGCCCGGCCCAGTCAGCAAATCGTTCAATTCGGAGATTACATGTTCAAGTCGCGGCGAACGCATACCTTTGGCTTCTTCTCCATTAGAGAGGTCTCCGCGCTATCCACCTGCTCACTAGACCTCTTCGACATTTCGAACGATTAAGCAGAAGCCGCGTTCTAGTGTTAACTACGTTGTTGAGAAGAAGAAGCTGGCCAGAGGGGTTGAAGAGATGACGTGAGCGGTTGAATCGAGAAGCAGAGTCAGATTGCAGAAGGTAAGGAGGCTGGGAACTGGAGCGAGAGAAAGGAAAGAAGCATAGTGCGAAAACGAAATATTTGCAGTCCTCAAGCAACGACGTTGAGGGTTAACTGTATTGCCCAATTAGTCGTGTGCGCGCGCTCGCCCGTTCTCCCTTTTAGCCGGGTAACCCACTTTTTGAGCCGCACGCTTAGCCTGGGTGGGAAGTTCCACTTTGACCTAAAAGTCGTCTGATCAGACGACTTTGATTCCAATACTTCCGGTAGGCACCGGAGCCGGTTAAGAGAGACCCAAGTTCTCTGACTGACTTCTTCAATGTGTATATATGGCATGTTCTTGCTGAGTGAAAGGGCGCTGTTATCGATTAGGGGAATTGAGCACTTCCGTCACATCTTGAATTGCTGTCCAATCGGAAAGATTCCTATGAGCCGCAGCTCGGCTACCCGTTCGGTATCCCCTGCTCTGAGATCTGTCCACATCGACCGCTTCATCCCCGACTTGCCCTACACCGCTCTTCAACCACCTTCACCAACTCAATAAAGTAAATTATATAGGAAAGTTATGCGTTTCTTCACGTCGCTCCTCCTGGCCCTTGCGTCTGTCACGTCTTTCGCCCTTGCCGATGCGGCTGAGCTAGATGAGGTCAAGACCGAGGTCACAAACAGCGTCGAGTGCGAACGCAAGACCCAACGTGGCGACACCATCGACGTTCACTACCGTGGCACGCTAGCCTCTGATGGTAGCGAGTTCGATTCAAGCTATAATCGCGGAAAGCCTCTGTCCTTCAAAGTAGGCGCCGGGATGGTTATCAAAGGGTAAACTGGTTGATCCTAACTGAGGCCACCTGGAAGGCGCTGGCTGATCAGATACGCTAGATGGGATGAGGGTCTATTGGACATGTGTATCGGAGAGAAAAGGACTTTGACCATTCCCTCGAAGTTTGCATACGGTGATCGGGGTATGCCTCCTGTTATTCCTGGAAAGGCTACGTTGAGTAAGTGTCCCACTTTCACCCGCCTCCCTCGAATGGATCACCTTGGTTCTAACAGATCTTTAGTTTTCGAGACGGAGCTCATGGGCATTCAAGGCGTTAAGAAAGATGAATTGTAGCGGCGGTCCTGTAAAGACTTAGAAAAGGGGCTACACAGTGATATACATACCATGGGAATATATGATTGTTCAGTGGCTCACTTTGTGTTAATCTTAGATATCATCTACCAAGTCAGGTTTGCAAAATTCTACCTATTGGCAAACTCTTTCACTGATCTGCGTACAAGTGAATCCATCAAGCAAGGAAATTATTCTCGATCCTGTGAATAACCGCTAGGGGGTTACATAATAGCCTTCCTGTGAGGACAGGAAATCCTAGCAGTATGCGCTCCACTATTAGGAAGATATAGTTATTCAGTATCGTATCAGTTACTTTAGCTTTGTTAAATGTCATCCGTCAAGTCTGGTTTTCATGTGAGTCACCAATTAGCAAATTCATCTACTGATCACCTAAGTCAACTATGAGTGAATTCACCAAACGAGGATGATTTTTTAGTGCTAAAGATGATAGTTCAAATATCTGGTTAACACTCAGCCGCGTGATCTATAGAGCCCATCATAGCTATAACTTCTCCAAGAGATAAAGCATAGAACACTTTTGCTAGGATACATGATTGCTCGAGATATAGCAACCGTAGCCATCAGCAACGCTGCTATCATTCCTCCCGAGTAATAATAATGAACCGAAATGTCGAGGCGTCCTACTTTCATCCATGTTAGATATTACCCATACCAGGCATTGCGTTGAAACCCGGGTGAGATAAGCCATGTCACCTTAAAACACCGTCCGAATTCGTCAGAGACTCCATGAGAGAATATCCATTCTCTCAGGCGGAGGAATAATCTTCCCATTCTCCCGGTCCACCTTCCCCATTGTTGCTTTCACTGACTTCAGCGACACGTACGCCCTGCTCCACTCCTTGAATGGCGTGTTTCGGTCGTGCCACCACTTCTGCTCCTGGGGGTCTGATACATCTTCAGCTGACTCTGAATCAATCGAGGAGGTCTTTTCTAGCCAATCGAGGACGCTGGACGGATTTTTAGACTTCATGTGGGCTGGCGATGACAGCAGCGCCTTAAGCGGGCCGTTGGTAGAAGCCGACGCCGAAGCCGTGGGATCTTTGCGGGACCGTTTTGGAGGGTCTTCCTGTGGAGGAGCCCTCAAGGAATCATCAGATCTATACGCTTGTGCGGCCAAGGTGACTGTATTTGATGACTTCCGAATCTGGGACAGGGTTTCGTTGAATTCATCGCTTGATATCTGCTTCATTGCGAGAATATGCTTTACAGAATTCAATACACCATTATCGGCAATGGCCTCAAAATTTGCGTTTGTGTCGCCGCTGAAAGTCCTTAACAGCGCCAACCTCTCTGCCGATGTCGTGGCACGTTGGGATTCTGCACTACTGCAATTAGAGTCGCTAGACGCTTTGGCCGTATGTTTGCTGTCATGATTTTGTGTACTACATACTTGCGACAATCCAGCTGTTTCACGATGCGTACCGTTGCAAGGTATCTTGTGGAATTCCTTTCCAGGGGTGTACGAGGGCTCGAGTTCTGGGCTGAGCAAAATATTATTCGAAAGGAGAGGGCCTCTCCTGGCAATGAATGCTGTCGATTTTGTTCCTCCGGATTTGGCAGAGGCGTTAACAGCATCAGGCTCCGACGGTATTGCTTCCTCGTTGAATCTCTCTCTAGCGACCTTGTCGATGCGTCCTGGCGCAACAAAGGCTGGGGCTAATGCGCTTTCCACTAAATTCGTCATACCTGGAGTATGCTCTGACCCTGTCAGATCGACAATGACTCGCATTTGCCTAGAGGCCGCTAGATTCAGAGCGTGCGGAAGGGAATCTGCTGGTGAAATCGGGGCTTGACCGGCGGTAGATTGGCTCTCAATCAAGACGATACGTGTAGTCTTGTCTGTTGCTAGAAACGGATCCTTAGTATGGCAGACTTCCTTCTCTCGTAGCGCTCTAATGTGGCGCTCGGAGTGCGGTCTATTTAGGTCGTTGCAGCTCTGCGCGTCCGCAACTCGCCCCATTGGAGGCGCTACTTGTTTGGTGGTGTGGGAGCCTGACGCCTCAACCGATTGGTTCACTGGCATTTTTTCATCCTTCTTTTCCGTCTCATCTTGAGCTGACGGAGGCGTAGAACCGAGCGAAAAAACAGGCGACGACTGTCTGGATAGACTCCTGAAGAACTCTTGCCGGTAATTCCTAGCAATCTCCGATGGGTCCATATCCTGTCGATTTTCTTGACTGAAAGCAAACGATATGGGCGCCTTGAATCGCTTGAGGCGTTTCTTTGGCTGATTTTGCTGAATACCTTCAGTCGTAGAGCGTTGACGCTTGCACGTTCCTTTGTCAGGTTCTCCTCTCGCATTGCAACCTTCACCAGGTCCTTTGTCCTTCATATCGGCGACTGCATGGTCGAAACGTCCGCCAATCTGCTCCTCTTGCTCCTCTTCCATACCACCAACCAAGACATCGCTTTGTTTTGGTCTTTGTGAATCATGGGCTTTCGTGGTCACGCCAGCTTGCATTGGGGCGAGACGTGCAGACTTAGTTCCCGGGTTGCTGCTTGCGAAGTCTTCTCCACGATATGTCACTGCTGAAGAGCGTGGCTGTGAATAGCTTTGGATTTCAGCGCTAGTCTGAGAATTAACTGAGATTGGGCCTTTAGAGACGTTGTCGCTATCGACATTTGGTCTCACCGATTCCCCAATCTTGCCGTCAATATTTGGAAAGGTAGAGGGAATCACCGGATCAGATGATAAATTCATGCCATCATGGAGGTCAGGGCTGCTAGTACCATTTTCTCGAACAAACGGACTGTTTCTAGGTGAAGTTTTCTTGGTGGCTTCGCCGTGGAGATACGGTGTCCGAAGGACCTGTACAACTGACTTCTGTAGTTGTGGTGCCGTCGAGGGAAACGGCGGGCTCGGTATAACATCAGCATCATAACCAGCGCCAACACTGTCTACTTCATCGCCCAAAGCAGCCGGAAGAAATGTTTCTAGCTCATGCTCGTCATCAGAGTCCGATCCGCCATTCTCTTTGCCGAAATTTGACGACCGATCCTGGGTATTCAATACTCGTGAAGCCTGCTCCAGAGTAGCGTTAGTGCAGGATCGGCGTTCTAGCCCCAGGCAGTCGCGTGGCTCAATTTCCAGCTCAAGTCCAGTACATTCCACTTCTAGTACCGCTTCATCTATCATCACTTCCGTCTGTTGACACGAAGGTGGTATTTGAGGAGCCTGCGTCCCGCCATCAACAGGATGAAAGGCAGAGTCTGTACTTGACATGAGCGCAGGCTTCTTAAGATCACGCAGGCTCTCGCTTTCTTTGCTTTTCAAAATTGATGCCCCGTTATCTTTCCGTACAGACTTCTGCTCCATCTCATCGTATTGACCTTTCCGTTGCCTCTTTGCCAATGGAAAAGAGTCTTGGTCATCAGGAACGATTTCTTCACGTTTTCTCCGATGCTGCGTGTCATTTTCCTGGTTCCGTAGCCGATAAGTCTTTCCGGACTGAGACTGTCTATTTGGACTGGCTCTTTCGGGGCTGCTATCCACAGGCATCTCGTCCATCCGAACATAGCGAGGGCGAACGGGACTAGGTGACCACTCTAGTTCAACTTCGGAATCACTGTCGCTGCTACTACCACTCCCATACTGAGAATCTGCTTTGGAGGGGTTCTTGGCAACATCAGCAGCTTCTTTCTCTCTCAATGCTGATCTTTCAGCCTTAGCGACCAGAGATTGTAAGACCGGTACGGGGATATTTGCTACGGGATATCTGTTACCGGGTTCTGGTGGTATCCAGCCTAAGGCGATGCAAGAATCAGCATTCTGTACTATATGAGTATCGGACAGGCCACATGAGGCATGTATAGTAAAGAAGATTTAGGGATATCACACAATTCTTCTTAGACAATAGGTCATGCTGGTCATCGGGGATGCGAACTTCTTTTCGTGGTATTCGAGTCATATCCTGTGGCATTTATCACCAGCTATACATGTGAGGCATGACGTCCAAATGATAGAGGACTTACAGCCCATGGGTCACCATTTAAGTCGTCTTTTGTCATCCGACTTACTGGCCCCTGCGAAGTACTGAATCCGCCAATTGTCCTCGTCTCTTCCACTGGTTCTGTGTTCACATGTCTCTCCTTGCTGTTGGCTTCTGGGAGGGCTTCAGCCTGTAACTGTACTGCAGCATCGGTGTGAGCACTATTCACAGGTTTTGTGATTGGTCTTGATATTGGCTTGCTACAGGGCATGTGACTGGAACCCGTTCCCATATGCGTTTCCTTTTCGAGTGGAGCGCGGGGTGCCTTTGTAACTGTCTCTGCCATTTGTTGCTTAGCCTGCTCGGGTGCATCACGGCCCGATACAGTCCGCTTTGCCGGAAGGAGCAGACCCATGATATTATTCGTCTTCGCCTTCTCTCTGACCCTTGATGATATATTCGCTGCCGTCATTACAGTTACGACTGAGCTATGTCGCTCCACCCCAGCCCCTGGACGTTGCGGTACAGCTTCTTTGCTCCGTGAATCTGATGTCATCAGCCGTGGTCGAAGCTTCTGGGTCGCGAATTCGCGTTGTGAGTCTCCCATACCAGTAAATTCTTGGTATTGTTCTTCTAGCTGGTCATCACAAGTTTGAGACTGTATTGGTGATTCAGCCCCCACGATGTGCTCTGGGGACTCATGGTTTTGGCGGTATTCGGACGTAAATCTTGAAATCGTTTCCAGAAGCTCACTGATCTTTTCATCCTTAATGTACTTGGGATCTCCAAACACCCCTTCAGAACCGCTGCCCAAGAACAAAGCCTGATGCACATACAGCATCAACTTTGGTAACCCATTTGTACGGTGTCGGACATGAATCTCATAGTCTGAGATGCCAATTATGCCTCCGGCAGTTCCCTCGGTGAAGCGTCGCCCCCCTCTTCTGGCCATCTCTGCAGCAACCGCCGCAAGAGAAAACACCGCTGTGATAAACTTATCTCTATCAGAGACATACGCTTGTATCTCGCCATCGAAAGTCACGAACTAGATCAACTCTATATGTGAGCTATTTACACAAAACCTGGCGAAACATTGCACGGAAAGAAAACAAACCAAGGACATCATACGGAAAGCAGATATGACTGACCTTGAGTATCTGGAGGGGCATGGCTTTACCCATTCTTACCCTTATGCCACCCTCGTCGATTTGATAATTGTTCTTAGCTTTGTCGGGAGAATTTGCGCCCCTCCATTGAATAACCTCCGTGAGTGCCTCTCTCACTACTCGTTCAAGCCAAGATTCTCGTAGCATTTCCATGTTGATTGCCCGCAGAGTGGAAAGCGCGCGCCATCCGCAGAAAAAGAATGATGTTTCTCGCTGGTCAGCCAACGCTGCGCTAAATTGAATCACGCTGTCACGTGTGGGGACTCCTGAGCTTGACTGAGATGGCCTAGACTACGTCATAAAGAGGACTGAGCTATCACGATATGCAGTGACACTGACTCTGTAGTGGGATAACCTAGATTACAGAATTGGCAATTGTGATATCCAGGCTCCCGTTCCTTGTCGCGCTGAAGTTCGCGTCTAAGAGCTTCTTTCTATTCCATTTCCGTCTTAGCGCGATAAGTCAGGATTTCGGTATCCCAGTAAGCCACAAAGCGCAATCGACCAAGTCAAGTTCCCGGTGGCGGTCAAACGCAACCTCCACGTTTACAAATCAGCTTCAAACTAAAGAGCACTCACTTAAAAGTGTGAGGCCAAGCGGGACTTGCAGATATCGGACTTAGGATGTTGCATAAGCCAAATGTCTGTTGCAAGCTAAACTTCATCCACGGTTCACTGACGCATATGGCAAGCCAAACGAGGGTGATCCGGTGGACATACTAGTAGGTAATCCGCTAGGAACAATGAAATGCTAGTATATCGTGTTACGCTGCGGCTACATTTAAGAGGGAACCTTTTCACTGATGTGCCAGTAGAGTAGTGTTTAGTGATGACTTCGAAGCCATTACAAAACCCGCCGTCCCCCTCTCCATCCACGCTATTTCTGCCTCTAGGGCATTTATCCCGGCGAGGGTCCCTTGCTTCGCTTTCCTCGCCGACTCAGCTCGACAAAGAGAGCCTGTCTCAAGTTCTAGATCACATTCATATTTCCGCCTCTCAATCCGAATCTCTAACAACTTTCAATGAATTTGCTTCGCCACCATCTTCTTCTTCCGTTCCGGAAGCCAAAAGTCTTGCGAGTGAGCTGGTACACAGTGGATTGAGCGGGCTCTACAGTCGACTTCGGGGAGTTGTTGGTGGCGTTCGAGATATAGTTGAAGATGCTATGGGCTCTGGCGCAGAGGGCGGTACGGATGATCATGCTGCTAGCAGCCATAAGCAAGCCGCATCTTCCACAAATGAGGGGGATGGTTCTTTAGAAGATTCCAATACAGCCCTATCCTCACCTATGGCGGTATCAACGCCGTCAGATTCAAGGCTACAATCTCCAGTCACGATGACGTTCAACACTACGGCAATGACCAGCCAAACTCAATCGCAAAAGGTTTCGAGCAACTCTTCCAAGGCATCGATAACTCCTTCAAAAGCGTCTACCTCCTCCACCACAGTTAGTGGCATAAAAGCATCGCTACCTCCATTTTCAAGGGTGACAACTTCTATTGCTGCCAACCCCACTCTGGTATCGGTAACTGTCAATGCTTTCAAGGATAGCGATGGCCTCATCGTCGATGGCTCTGACTCCACCAATACAGCCTCACGGGCTGACTTTTTTACGAGGGAACCGTTCTCACCTGATGTGCAAGGCAAAGAAAAGAAGCATTTCGGAAAAAAAGCGCTGCAAAAAATCAGTACGGGTGCTCTTGACTCCCGAAAAATGTCGCCAGCAGGTACAAAACTAAGCGTTTTTACTGAGGCAAATGGAGAGGCACCAGACCCAGATGTTCAGCGATTAAGCGATTCGGAAAATTCAGAGGCAGCTGCCGGTGGAGATGAGGAGGATGGTGCCAATGCCGAAGGGATGATATTCCTTCGAGATGCAGATCGCCATGGAGAGGACAATCCTAGGCGCCAAGGTGACTCAAAAAGCGGCGGCCTAGATGGTAGTCATGATAGATCGAACGGGCCATTAATTACCAGCAAAGATGCCAGCACCAAAAGCCAACGACTTACTACATCCACTTCGAGCTCTACCGGCTCTACCGGCCCTGCAACTACTAACCAGCCCGTAACAATTAGGTCTAAGGATACAAGCACCGAGACAACAAGCTCGAAAACCTCAGGCCCAACTCAAAAACTGAAGCAACTTGCACCCGATGGCACTCTCACGGTACTGGTGTCGGCCTTAAAGCAGCCGCCTGCGATCTCCCGGATCAGTGAATCGCATCTTCCAGGATTCAAGCTATCTAGAACTATGTCTACCGACACAACCGAGTCTAGCACTGCTAATACCATCGCGAGCAACAGCGTATACCAGGAGACATTTGGTGTGGCAGACGGCGAAGCTCCGCATGCCGACCAAGGAGCGAGAAGACAACAGGGCGGTGTTAAGAACGAAGGGGATGCCGAAGCGGTTAACATAGTTTTGAAACAGCTGAGAAGCGGGGTTTTGAGCAAAGAATTTTGGATGAAGGATGAGAACTGCAAGGAATGCTTTCTTTGCGGTGATTCGTTTTCGACATGGAGGAGAAAGCACCATTGCCGTCAGTGTGGACCCATCACCTGTATGCCCGTACCCCTGAAATAGTAACGTGACTAATATAAGTCATCTTTCACAGGTATCTGTGGCCAAATATTCGACTCGAAATGCACCTCTCTTGTTTCCGGGCAGCGGGGATCAATGAGAGTATGCAAACCATGCAAAGAAATAATCGACAGTTACCAAGATGATTCTGAAGAGTCTGACGACGACACGGTCCTGCCAACCACTTTCTTCACGCAATCGCACTTACCGCTCAATCCAACAACGCTCGGCAGCGAGCCAAGCCCTTCCGATGGCAACAGAGATACCCGACGAAATACGTCAACAGGGGATGAACAGAGACCTCTCTCGACACCTATGATGGCAATTCCTGCAACTAGAAGAACCGGAAACTCTTCAAGTAGAAGGTCTGCTGTCCTAGAGATCAATGCTGGAGATATATCTGTGCCATCAAGCAGACCGAGTTCGTCTCGATCAGTTAGAACACCACTCAGCGGTCGACCGCATTCATCGGGCCACAAGCGACATCACTCTCGGCACCAGTTTCCTCGTTCATTCAGATCATCTAATGAAGATAGAGCTCCGTTCCACAGAAATCCTGCTGAAGACTTAGGAAAGCGATCAAGATTGCCTGCATTTCACAATGATAGTATCATTGATCCGGATTTGGCTCCGTACATGTCAGATGAAGGATCTAGTGGAGACGAGCAAATGAGTATTTTCGCTGCTATGAACAGCGATAACTTGGCTGCCGGGCATACCGATAACGAAAGGAGCACTTTCACGGGAATGCCGGCGCTCATGAAAAAGCCACGATCGAACGTGGGTGGAAAGAACAACAATGGGATGAGCCTAAGTGGGAAGGATATTGATGACGGGAGCGGAAGCAGCGCTAAAGCCGGCCACCTTCAACGAGCAGCGCGAAAGAGGAATCTAAGTAACGCGAGTAACGCCCAGCAGCGATCATCACCAAAACCCACTAAAAACAACGGTCTCTTGAGGGGTCTAGGAACGAGTTTTGCAGATGCCCTTAGCGGTTCAGCGGGTGCACTACAAGGCCTTACAGCGCCTGGTATTGGTGGCTCAAGGATGACCAAGAGCGCGTCTATGAGAGGATCCACGGCTCCTGCTGTGGAGTTGAATCATGCGAGCTTGCAGCATGTGCATAAGCTGCTCCGCCAACTTCTGCAAGACTCAGGTGTGCTAAACGTTAGCGGGTGGGAGCAGGCTCTCATGCCAATCTTGCTAAGGTGTACCGACGATGTCAATCCTGATGTCCGACATGGAGATGATATTGATATTCGACATTATGTGAAGGTGAAGAGAATAGCCGGTGGCCGACCTGGCGACACATCACACGTCTCTGGGGTCGTATTCTCGAAAAAACTTGCACTAAAAAGCATGCCACGAAGTATCCCAAACCCTAGGATCGTCATTATTAAATTTCCTATCGAATATCATCGCCACCAACAACACTTTATGAGTCTAGAGCCCGTGATCGCTCAGGAAAGGGAATTCCTAAAGAATATGGTTAACCGTATTGTTGCCCTCCGTCCTCAACTCCTTCTGGTCCAGCAAAATATATCTGGGCTCGCCTTGCAATATCTGGCCGAAGCCAATGTCGCAACTGCTTACAATGTTAAGCCATCGGTTCTGGAGGCCGTATCGCGATGTGCGCAGGCTGATATAGTATCTTCTATCGACATCCTTACATTGAAGCCAATCCGAGTTGGTAAATGCGCTGCCTTCGATCTTAAGACATACGTTCATAAGGATATTCCTGGTAGGAAGAAAACTTATGTCTATTTCTCTGGCTGTCCGAAGGAACTTGGTTGCACAATTGTTCTTCGAGGGGCAGACATGGAAACGTTGGCAAAAATGAAGAGGATCACGGAGTTTATGGTCTATGTGGTGTACAATCTAAAGCTTGAGACTTGCCTGATGCGAGACGAATTTGTCTTGATACCATCCACCACAAATGGGGGCACCCTGTCGCCCGCAAAAGAAGTTCCCCCAGCGTCGACCGAAGTACCAGATGCAGTACATGCTCAAGCTATAGCGTCCCTAGAACACGCAAAAAATAAACTCGAAGCCTTGAGTAACCCGAACTCAGATTCGTCGACAAAATCGATCGATCGAAAGGAAGAACCTCTACTTACGACGAATGCGGTCAGCGGTACTGTCGGCGAGGATCACCTACCGGAGGACGTACCCATGCCAACGTTTTACGGAGATATGGTAGAGAAGCACAAGACGAAGATCCTATCCGCGTCGCCATTTGTAAAGTTCATGCAGCCATACCTGTTGATGCGTGCTCGAGAACAGGAGCGACGATTGGTTTACCTTAAGCGACTCAAGGATCAGGACAACATCGAGGAGCAAACAGCAGAAGAAAAAGCGAAGCCTCAGAAGTTCCAGCTGATCACACCAGAAATGATTCACGAAAGGGTTGAGGGAGCACCCAAGAAGGTCAAAGAGGTTCTACATGCTGTTCACGATGCAGAATACGACAAGGCCCTACATAATTACCGAACGCAGACGCGTCAGTGGGAAGCATACATTGCCGGAAACATTGATCTCTTCAGCCCTTTTGCCCACCAGAACATCGGCGTCCTGTATACTGTGGTCTGCACAAACACCTCGGTACCCTGCTCCGGTCCCGATCTTCTCGCATTGAGCTTCTATAATGAACATGATACGGGCGATGGCTTTGACCCCGATTGTACGCTCGGGCAATATGTTGAGGACTTGTGCCTAGGGACTAGCACTATATGTACCGCAAATGGCTGCGAGAGGAATATGCTTGAACACCACCGATCGTATGTCCATGGCGAAGCTAGGATTAGCGTTTTCGTTGAGACATATCCATGTAAGATCCGGGGGTTGCAAGATTCAATCTTAATGTGGAGCTACTGCAAGATCTGCAAGAAGGAAACGCAGGTCATGCCAATGTCTGAAAGCACATGGAAGTACTCGTTTGGGAAGTACTTGGAGTTGTCATTTTGGAGCAGTGACCTGCACTTAAGGGCTGGTGTCTGCCCACACGATCTTCACCGAAATCATGTACGCTATTTCGGCTTCAAAGATGTAGCGCTACGAATACATTACGACCCCATCGACCTCCTCGAGATCGTGGTGCCGAGGGTTCGAATTACTTGGAAGGTTGAAAATGATCTGCGTCTGAAGAACGATTATCTCACGAAAACGGAGGAACGCTTAAACCGTTTCATGTACTCTGTGAAAGCCCGGATCATGGGGATCAACGTGGAAAGTGTCATTCCTGAAAAAGCTGAGGCATGCAAAGTCGAGATCGAAAAACTGATAAAACGAGCCAACGACGAACACAGCTGGTTGATCCGCAAGTTGCAAGACAAGTACATGAACTCGAAGTATTACGAGATCCTTCCACAAAATCGAGCTGTCAGAGCTATGCAAGAGAAGGTCGCTGGGTGGGATACGATTTTCGCAGAATTTGACAACAATTTTTTCCCATCAGAGAAAGACATCACCCGGCTTGCGACTTTACAGCTAAAGAAGCTCTTCTTAGATAGAGATGATTCTGTGTCTTCTATTACTTCTATAGATGAGGGCGCAAGCACTCCGCCCACCGAGATAGATGACGCGGAGAGAGTTTGCCCACCTGATTCCATGGAGTTGACACCAAGGCCCACCGAAATATCTCCGGAGAAGGCCCACTCCATGCTAGCATCGGTCGTTGAAGAACACGCAGAAACTGCGAAAGGGCCAGAGCAGATGCGGGAAGATGGTCACGATGAAGCCAGCACACCTGCGCCTAGACAAGCCGATGAAACCAACCCAGCGATAACCCCGGGGAGGGAAACGGCTGGAGAGGCCATCGGCCATTTGTCTTTGGCCGTGTCCTCGAATTTCCCCGAACGGGCACCACACGGACAAGTACCTGTTCCACCGGAGTCGCGTGCAGTGAGTCCCACTGATACCAGAGATATAAAGCCCTGGGACTCAGCATCGGCGCCAGATCAAAACAGTCAGGTTCTAACATCTCCGACAGAAGCTGTGGATAATAGGAAATCCAGCCTAGAATCGACATTGGCGCCTGCTCCCACCCAAGTCTCGGCTATCCCAAGGCTGTTCGAGGGTGGATCACGTGGCAAAGGTCGAATTGCAACTCTGCCGCTGTATCGAACACAGTCCCAACCAACACAGCTCAGGCGCCTTGAAGCCAACGGAAACGGAAAGGGCACGCCAGATCTGATATCGTCATCACCGGTCACCGAATCGTCAAGGAAGGCTGGAGAACTGCCCCAATTCCATCAGCAAGGAACAAATAAAGGAAGCGATAGGAAAATATCCGACAGGCTGGGTTTGACTGCTTTGAAAAATGCCAAGAAAACCGGAGGCCACTCGCTCATTCCTCGCTCTGTTGCAGGCAAGAGGAAGGAGTCAAAAGTATCCACGTTGGCTAAACATTTCGAACAATTGAGCCGAGAATTTGAAAAGGAGCGCTTACGAGAAAAGCGCCACCGAGCAGCAACCACCAAGCGTTCAAGAGCATACCCTATGGCTTCATCGAAAGCAATCGTCCAGGTCTACCAGAACGCCCACGAAGCTGTTGAGGAGAAAGAGCCGTCCGATGAGGATCTCAATGCGGGGCTCCCGACCGAATCAAGCAATGAGATGACGAGCATGGTTGACAGTTGCACCACGGAAAGTACCGGCGCCACAACCACTTCGCAATCTCCTATCGACGCCCCAAATAGCGAAGAGACTCCGGCGGAGAGCACCGAGAACGATGAAGTCGCCGCGTCATTGAGCCAGACCCCGTCTGATGGAGAGGGCGATGGCAGCGATGCAGACCATTCGCTCCTCGACGACATCCAGATCCCTTCAATCACAGAAGGATCGCAACCATTGTCTCCTACAGACTCACACTTATACCTGAAACTTGAACTTCCAAAGCATGAGCGTACTTCTCTCTTGAAGATGTTGACAAATTTTTGGGCTGAGAGATCAGCTAGTGGTTGGGCCGCCCTAGACTATCCTCTCAATGCCACAGACCACGTCTTTGTCGACTCCGACGTTATTGTGCGAGAAGATGAGCCGAGTTCGCTGATTGCATTCGCGCTCAGCTCAGAAGATTACAATGTCAAGCTTCAGAGCATCCGGCGGCAGGACGCAGGCGTCCTCAGCGGTCACGAAAAACTCGACCATATGGACTACCATCCTGAGAGCGACGAACAGCTCGAAGTCGAAGTCGAGCGATCTCTTTTGCGATCAACTGGCACGCACCTGAAGTATCAATTTCAGGAGGGCTCGGCAAAGATGTTGTGCAAGATTTTTTACGCCGAACAGTTTGATGCCGTTCGAAGGAAATGCGGCGTTTCCGATCGAATCGTAGAATCGTTGTCCAGATGCGTCAAGTGGGATTCAAAGGGAGGCAAATCTCGTTCTGTATTTTTAAAGACCCTCGATGAGAGGCTTGTCCTCAAATCTCTATCTCCGGTAGAGACGCAGGCGTTTCTCAGGTTCGCTCCCGCATATTTTCAAATAATGTCTGAAGCCCTCTTTCACGAGGTATGTGTGTGCACTCCCGCTACACTGGAACATGGTTAGCTCATATTCTCTCTAGCTTCCGAGTGTGATTGCCAAAATGCTTGGCTTTTTCCAGATCATCATCAAGAATCCGCTCACTGGTGTGGATCTTAAATGGGATGTCCTCGTTATGGAGAACCTGTTTTATGACAGGACTCCCACAAGGGTAGGGTTTTCAGCCAGAATGCCCCTGAACTCCAGCCATTGACTTATTATTACAATAGATCTTTGATCTGAAGGGCTCGATGCGTGACCGCAAGATCCAGTCGACTGGTGAGAAGAACGAAGTCCTTCTCGATGAGAACATGGTCGAGTTCATATATGAATCACCACTGTTCGCTCGAGAGCACTCTAAAAAGCTTCTTAGAGCATCCGTCTGGAACGACACCTTGTTTTTGGCTCGCCAGAACGTCATGGACTACTCTCTTATGATAGCTGTGGATGAAACGCGAAAGGAGCTAGTGGTGGGGATTATTGGTACGTACTAGTCTGATCTCCAGAATTTTAATTCGCCTGTCTGACTCTTCTCGTTCAGATTGTATCCGGACCTACACCTGGGACAAGAAGCTCGAGAGCTGGATCAAGGACCGAGGCTTTGCAGGAGGCGGGCGCAACAAACCCACGGTTACGAGCCCCAAGGAGTACAAGTCGCGCTTCCGAGAAGCGATGGCACGATATGTTCTGCAAGCACCGAACTGCTGGCACCAGTTCCATGCACCGCATGCTGAGTATAGCACGGTGCATCTACAGCGGCCCGTCGTGTTCAGGGAAGAAGACAAAGTCGAGGCAGAAACAGAGGCCGCAGCAGGGGCCAAGTCGATGGTGTAGGCTTAGCTAGCTGGTTAGGTAGTCTGGGCTAGGTGCCCAAGCTAGACACCCACCACACATGCCGACCACGCACACTGAGAGGGTGGGTGGGGGGGTGGGATGGGGGAGAGAGAGAGTACTTGGTAAAAACAAAGGAGCAATACCCAACAAGTGACCAAATAGACAGCCTCGTCTTCTAACCAGCTCCATCGAGCAATTATTTGTACCTTGCACTGCCATTGAACTCTTTTTGAGCCCATGGGGCTATGAAAAAGTGACATCATCGCCCCTCAAAATTTATGGGAGGGCGTTTTCGCATGCGTTTCTGGCATAGCCTAGTTGCGACGCTAACCGAATTGTAACGCGGCTGAAAGACAGACGTCTCAACCTCATCAACTCACTAGCCACAGGCGCACGTCAGTCAATCAGTCAATCAAAGCAGATGAGTCTTAAAGCCCGTGACAAAAAAAATGGTTGAATGGTTAAAATCGGGCTATGTTTGCCTCCATAGCCACACACACACACACACACAGTCCGGGTGGGAAGCCTCACACCTTGCCATAAATTCGCCTTGTTGACTCCCAAGGCAACAACAACAACAACCACTTACGTCCAAAACCACCACCGCCTACCATGACAAAGACAAGACGTCCGATCACCCGCCCCCCCCCCCCCCCCCCCCCCCCC